>LZPO01087829.1:12815-33569 GCA_001675575.1 Neotoma lepida | reverse complement strand
GGAAATGGGTTAAGCAGTTAGTGTAAGAAGACCCAAGAGGAAATTAAGCAATTTCTTTCTCAGCTAAAGACCACACATTTTCTTGGGCTTTTTGTCAGCCTTTTCCTTTTCAGAGGCCAGAGATGCAAGGATTGTTTAGGGGATCTGATCACTGTTCTGGTTCCTGAATGACTTCAAGGTTACCTCTTGTGAGTGAGGAAAATTAGAGTGAATATAAAGGGTCATTGAATCTCTGGCCTGGGTGGAGATTTAAACTTCCAGTTGGACAGTGTGGTTTTTCTAAATAAGAATTGTCCACTACAGGCTCATGTATTTCAACAGTTGGTGGTACCCTCAGGAGAGGTTATGGAACTTTTTGAACATATAGCCTTACCAGAAGAAATACATCACTGGGGACTGAGCGAGCATCAGCTTTAAGAGTTTACAATCTTGCTCCACTTCCTGTTAGTTCTCTCTCTCTTAATGTAGACAATGATGTGACCTCTTAGCTTCCTAACCCATCCATCTGTGACTATGCTTTCTCAGCTGCTATAGTCTCTTTCTCTAGACCTGTAAGCCAAAATAATCTTTCTTCTATAAGTCACATTTGGTTACTGCATTTTATCAAAGCTAGAAAAAGCAACTAATGCATTGTCATTGACCTGGCTATGGGACTACACTTCTGGAAGGTGGGTTAAACAACTGGTTTGTTTGTCAGTGCAGTGGTTACTGTCTGTATAGTCAACTACATGATCTCTGGAGTCCTCTGGCTGATCCGTTGAGTGGGAATTCAATGCAGGGCCTAGTCCCACTTGTGTTTTTTTAATCCAAAAAATAAAAAAAAAAAACAGTTTTGGTTTTGGTTTCTGTAGGCTCATAGTTTTGTACTGCAGTATATTGAGGACCTGCTGAGGAGTTGTAGTCAGGAAGAGATACAGTGTGGACAGATCCAAGTGCATTGTCACATCATATTATTTGCTGGAGGTTATAAAATTGTTCTCTGAGTCTGCAGAGCAGCCAGAGAAGAATAAAAAATTCAGAAATGGGACCCTCTCTGATGCGCAGATTCAAGTCTATAGTTGGCACTGCACTCATTAACATGACAGGTGTGTGCTCATTCACTTTGATGAATGCAGAATCTATGGTAACTTCAGAGACTTTGAACTGAGATGGGTACAATTGTGTTTATTCCCTTGCAGTGGCTCATAAAAGTAGGTAGTATGTGTGAGAGTTAGAACTTAGATCCTCAATGTCATCTTCACCAGAGCTAATTTACACTAGCTGGTAGTGTCACAGATGTGTGCAGAAACCTATTTTGTTGGGCATTGCTAATGTGCATTTGTTTGGTCTGACTGTAGTGAGCTCAGGATGAGTTTGAAGGGCTCTTCAAGCAGTCAGCAGCAAATGTTAACCAGTACCTCACGAAAGTAACAGATACTATCCTGCCATCAATCAAAGGCATCCTGTCTGCCCTCCTCCGGCACAGTGGATGAGTTGTATGAATTAATTAATGGTTGCTGTGGGAGGCAGTCAGTGCCAACTTTTCCAAGGAAGAGAACTGAGGGTTGTGCAGAAACCTTATTTCGAGGCCCCTAGAATAATCCAACTCTTTTGCATTGGACCAGGATCCCAAGTTCATGAATCAGACATCCTAGGAAGTTGGCATCCATCTTTTGGAAGTACTGACGGCTGTATAGCATAGCCTATTCCTAGAGAGGCCACAAACTTGGGCTGTGTGACTTGGGCCTACCAAGTGAACCCTTATAGGGAATCTGGAATATTCCACTATGTGCCCTCCTTTCCTTCCGGTTCTTCCTTGCTTTGGGATGGACTGGGGGCAAGGATAGGAAGCTGGCTCTTACAACCTGGGCTCACAGAACAAGTGAGCAGGCACCACACAACATGAGACACTATCAGGTGAGGTGTGTTATCATGCCCTGCTAGAATTAGAGGTGACTCCTACTTTCATCAGTGTTTCACCACATAGGCTTACTTCCCCACATGAGAAATCATCAATTAAGTTGTTCCCTCTTGTTCTGTGGGCAACAGTGGGCCNTACACCTGCACAGATCATACACTGGGTCCTACTGTAACCCAGATAGTTATTAAAATGATTGTGTGATTATACAGGCTAAGACTGGAAGTATTGCAGGAGCCGAGTACTAAAGGGAAGCTTCCTTTGGGCAGTTTCAGAAAATGGCCCAAAAATAGGATTGCCACAGTCTGCTGCTGCAAATACTCAGTACTGTTTAAGTAGAGGCAGCCCTATTGAGACCCTAGAAGTTTCCAAGTTACAGAGTGGCCATAGGTTATGTTAGAGGAATGAAATTTGATGTAGAAGACATGCTGGTTATGGTAGGTTNAGAATGGTTACCATAGGCTTATAGTTTTGAATACTTGGTCACCAGCGAATGACAGTAATGAATTGATTATATGAGATGTGGCCTTATTGGGGGAAGTGTGTCACAAGGGGGTGGACTTTGAAGTTTCAGAAAGCCCATTCTAAGCCCAGAGATTCTTTCTTCCTGCTGCCTATAGATCTGGATGTAGAATTCTCAGCAATCATTCTGCCTATGTGCTGCCATGCTCCCTGCTATGATGAGAATGGACTAAGACTCTGAATCTGTAAGCAAGCCCCAGTTAAATGANTTCTTTTATAAGGGTTCCTATGGTCATGGTGCCTCTTAACAGCCATAAAACACTGATCCAAACACTGGTCTTTGTGCATGATGTGTTGGCCTAGGGACAGGAGTGGATTCATNTGCCTTGAGATCCACCTCCGAGAATCTTTGCCCTNCAAAAANAGTGGAGGCAGTGTGAACAATGCAAATTTAAAGTCTCACAATGCTGATGGGAGATGTCCAGGAAGTATGATGTTGGGAGGCGGGAGTGGAGAGCTGGGAAGGAGAACCAAGCATATCAAGGACCAACAATTCCTTATCCAATGAGGATTCATGCAGCTTACTTCCCAAATGTCTACAGCTCCTACCTTGCCATTGCCCCTTACCTGGTCTCCATGAGAAATGTGCTCAATAAGTCAGAAAACTCCTGTTTGAGATGGTGACATAATTTGTGTGTTGCCTGTGAGCATGCACCCACATTCATATGCTGTTGATTTTCACCCCTCCAAAGATATTTCACCTGAGCAGAGACTGTTTTCTGTTCTTTTATTGAAATAACTTCACAGAAATGCTTTTAAAACAAACAAACAAAAAAGTACTTCATGAAGATGAATCAAAAGAAATGGAAAAACATAAAAAGGTGGTTATGAGGGAGTGTGGACTTTCTAAAATAAACTTGCATGTTCAGAGAATCACTCCAGAATCTTACTTTTCACCTCACCCTGCACCTGCTAGGCTAGGGCTCTGTTTTGAGCCAAATGCAAAGAAACTTTAGGTGAAAAAAGCATCATAAGGAAAATATACACAGGACTAAAATAAGGTTTCTTCCTTCTCCATTATTTCAAAAAAACTGTTTATTATCTCAGTTTATTTCAATCACACAATACAATATTAACTGTATTAAAATGAATACTTGATATGTGACATAGAACTGTTTTCATTTTTTTCAATATAATAGTTCTCTTACTTGATAATATCTGTTAATCATCCATTGCACCAATATAATGAATTAAAGTTTATCATCAGGAAGCTAGAATTAGAGAATGGTGTCTAATAGGGTTCAAAACTTTGAGGTATCATTCACCTCTGGGGGTCATGGAATGGATTAATGAGACAAGGAGACTCTTGCAAACTGCACTATATGATTATATTTTTCACTATTTACAGAAAATAAACTTGACACCAAAGACCTCTAACCAGTGTGGCCCAAGATTTTTTTGTCCGAAGAGAATATTGTAGATCCCTGTGGTCACAGGAAGAAAATCTCAGATCTCCTTGTCCACTGGTATTATCTATGAAACTTCATGTATAGGTGTGAAATATCTGTGAAACCTTGACCATCAGGGATATTTCTGAAATTTCTTTGGCCAAAAAGATAAGCTTCCTAGCACAGAAGTGGAATGTCTTGAGAACCTTCTGGTCTGGGACGATTCATGGGGCCCTTATAGGCACAAGGATAATCAAAGAGGCCACATTGCACAGAGGTGGAATTTCTGCATTCCCCTTTATTAACATGGGAAAGTTTGAGGTTACATTGGTTCTAAAACCCACCTTTATCAGAGACACAAGATCTTAGGGCTACTTCTTAAAAGATGTCTAGTTCAATAGACCCACTCATAAGAGAGCATGCACATGAAGCTCCATAGGTACAAAGGAAACAACTTAGGGACAAGGGCCAGTGTATGGGGCCATGGTTTCAGAGGGATTATAGAAAGATCACTGGGCAGAAGACCCAAGCTAATTCCAACTTTTTGAAAGGTATTGTCATTGACATCCTTTAACTCTAATGGAACCTTTAGTTCCTTTGAGTCAGACAAGGAATATCTGTGCCATGGCATTGTGGGGGTTACTCATTTTTCTTCTTCCTCATTCCAAGGAGGACTGAGACTTATCCCTCATCCACAGGTTAGCAGAGGACCTTCACTTCCCAGTCAGAGGTGGGAGGTCTGTTGGCCTTTGAAGAAGATTGGGAATGTAAGAAGGCCACATCAAGTAAGTGGATTATCTAAGCACATCTTGAATAGAAGGGCCAGGTCAAAGAGCTCTAAGGGTAATAAGGAAAATATAACACCCTTTTCTTCAAAGAGGAAACATTAGAGGCCTCTTAGGAAAAATGAAATGCTTTGAGGCCTCTCTGTCACATGATGAAACTCTGAGATCTGAGGGCAAATGTTTACCTCTAAATCCCCTTAATGAGAGTGGAAATTTCCTGACTATGGTGTTCAAAATCAGAAATTCCCATAGCCTCAGGGCCCAATGTGAATGTCTCTGACCATCTTGCACATTGCAAGATCTGGACACTGCCACCTCAGCTACTACATCTTCTTGGCACCATGGAATGTCCCTATCTTGGGCATTGGGTTCCCTATACCCACATGACAACCCTAGCCACACAAAGATTCAGATCATCCTGGCCTCTTTTTCACATGAGGGATTCTGCACAGCATCCAGTAGTCCCTCAGCCCTGGATAGTTAACCTACCCCTCGCCCACCAAGACCTTGGCTATTACATCATACCTCTGATGCCTCTTCATGATAGCTACACACAGTATCTTTTCCCCCTCATCCGTTCTGTCCATCCCTTCTGAGATCCTGGCCAGACCTGTTCTTTATTTCATCCAAGAGTTTTCTACCACAATAAGAGCTCCACCTGCCAACCCTCTCCTCTGGTTCTGTTCAGTGCTTCTACTTCAACATTGTTCCACTTGGTCTCAATACCCAAAAGCTGATCCAGCCCTCATGAAGTCTTAAGCCAATTCCACCCTAAAGCAAAATGTCTTCTACATAACCATGCTTCTACCTAGAGAGGAAAGTTGCTCCCAGATTTCACCAGAAAGGGCTGATATTAATCAGAAAGGCTTTCTTAATCAGAAAATGCTGCCCAAGTGGTAGAGGAAAAGCTAAGATATTGGGCTTGTTTCTGAATAAGGTATTTACTGTTCTGCCCAGATTAGGACCCCCAAGGAGACCACTGGATACCGAGAGTGTCCAGCATGCAATTGATTGATGATAGATAGATATAGAAAAATGCTTGCATACTTACCAAATGAATGCATATATAAAAAGATGATAGAAATGCATAAGATAGATAGATGTAATAATACTCTAAACACTAAAACCCTGCTGCCCTCTACTTCTCACTACCACACGGAACATAGGTTACTTCCCCCATTTTAAACATAATGATTGGATATTAAAACTGCAAAGTCTACAAACACACACACAAAACATTCAATGTCCACTTGATACACCTAGTCTTGATTAGTAACTGGGCTTTCCTTGTTTCTGGCTATTTCTTAGGGATTACACCCTGGATATCTTCCTAACATTTTGTTATTAATTTATTATTAATTCAGTTACTACTGTGTACTAATTGATAATTATAATTCACTAGACAGCAATCATACTGAAGATATTTATGCTGCTGATGAAATTTCGTCATACACCTTCAAATCTAAGATACATCTTATTATTGAATACAACAAAGTTTTATAAACAAAAGAGACCTTTACCCAGATGCACGTATGGAAGAACTGAAAGAGGTATTGCAATCATATTAGATAGTGACAAAATTCTCACTAACACAAAAGTTAAATACACAATAGAGTATTACTCAGTTGTTAAAAACAATGACATCATGAAAATTGCAGGCAAATGAATGGATCTAAAAACATCATCCTGCATGAGGTAACACAGACCCAGACAGACAAACTCGGTATGTATGCACTCATAAGTGGATATTAGCTATACAGTAAAGGACAGTGGTGCTAAGGTACATCATTTGTAAGACACATCAGTAAGAAAGCATCTTCAAAATTACATCAAATAAAACTGTCATGATGTGAAAAAATGAACATACCACAGGAAAGAGTTTGGTAAATAAAATACGTATTCATGTGAATATTGATGAAAATGATTACACTTGTACAATAGAATTACAGAGCTGTATGTCTTTAAAACAAGTGGTGGAAGATATGCATACATTGCCATTTCCAAATAGAGTAGAATATGTGAAGCATCTAAGCATTTAGTTGTTGGATTTTAATGCCAGTAGATGATTAACATAATAAAAAAATATCAAGATGACCTCTTCTAAACTTAAAAGAAAACAGCAACATCAAGAAGAGCAAAACAACAATCAAAACAACAACAACATAGTAACCATATCATCTGTGGCATCTTCAGAAGAATATGCAGTAATCTGAACATTGTTCCAAGGGTGTGGCTGCTGTCTATGGCTTTGTCAGCTTCATAGGTTGGTGTTCAGCCATCCAGGTCTGGGCACTAAGGTTGGGACCACTCCATTTCTGATGTTCTGATGCCCTGAAGACTGATGACTGGTGTTTCAGCCTCTCCTTGCTACTTTATGCTCTGAGACCTCAAACCTGAGGGCAGGAATGTTATAGTGATGAGCTTGAGAATGTCCAAGGCCTCTTTGTCCACATTATGTAAATAGATATCTCTTGAATCAGAGGGGGAATGTTGAACACCTGCTCTATCAGAAGGTAAGAGAAGAGGCCATATGGATAAGGATGTTAGTATACACATCTTTCATAATGGGAAAGGAGACTCTGAACTTCTGTTGGACAGATGTGGAATTGGATAATCCATTAGTCAGAAAATGTATGTGTGAGACACCGTTGGTCAACAGGAACACTATTGAAGGCCACATATTCAGTTCTTGATTGGCCCCCAATACTAGTCAGAGATGGATGTCTATGGATCAGTGGGACAGAGGTGACTGGTCTGAGGCTTCTCCAAGAGGAAGGGGTAGAAATGAGAACTCAAGAGTCCTGGAGAAAATCCAAGGTCCCTAGGATCAGAGGGGAAATGTTTGAGCACTTCTTGGAGAGATGGAGGAGAAATCTGAGGCCTCTTTGTAGAGACAGACAAGCATATTGGGCTGGGTAGTGGTGGAAAAGTTGATAATGACTCCTTGACATGAGATCAAGGTCCCAGCTCACTTCATGCAGTGGAGCACATTCCAAGCAGTGCTTATGAGCTAATATATCTAATGTCACATTGGGAATAAAAAGAATGCATGATGTTCCTTGGGTAAAAGTCAGTGGTTTCTTACTTCCACTTATATAGGTGGGTAATGTCTATGACCACATTGTTAGTAGAGGAAAAGACTGAGGCCCAGTCTGCAGCAGGGGAGATTTCATGACAGCGTCAAGAAACAAGGACTGCTTGAGGTCTCTTGGGAACAGGGGAGTTTTGAGACCTGTTCTCAGGAACTGGAAGTCATGAGACCGCTTTCTGCAAAGGAGAAATCCTGAATATCTTTGTTCAAAAGGAGGGGGCCCCTCAGACATATATCGTCCAATAGGAATATACAGTTCCTCCATNGTCAGAAGGGGAAGGTCCCAGGCTATTCTAGGTAATGNGAAAATGATCTGACTCTGNCTCTCTAGCTTCCAACTACTTTCNCCAAAATAAATATACATACCCTGTGTGAAATCTTTGAGAGTCTCAAACAAATCACATAACAATCTTCCAGCATGATAAGTTGTTATGCAAGCATTGATGTTTCCTTAAGATTGTATTCACCAGTAGTTATCTGTGAATAAATGATAGGAATAGTGCATTTTCAATAGACAACTGTTAAGGCAGATGGCTTGAGAGCTGACTTCATCTTTCTACCTGCTGCCCTTATGTTCTAAAAGCAGAAATTGGTGAGGTCTCTTCAGCCACTTAGGTGTTTGTATGGCTCTCTCTGTCAGAGGGGTCAGCTCTACAGCAATCTTAGTTAAGAGGAAAATCTGTGAGGTCACCATGGAAAGCAGGAAACATCTGATGGTTCTTTAGTCATAAGGGTGGAACTAAAGTTCCAAAGAGCAGAAGGTGGAGGTCTGAGAGATCCCTGGGACACAGGGGCCAGTTTTGAGAGCCCTTTCAATAGAGTTTGATTTCCCAGATCCTGCTTTGCAGGAACTGTACTCCTAAAATCCTCTTGCTAGATAGAGATGGATAATTGACTCACAACATATTAGGAAGATAAGGAATGTCTGAATCTTTTTTGTGTACAGTGTTACAATGCACCTTTGATCTGATGGCCCTTTAATGAGAAGAGAAAAGACAGCCACTCCGTAGGAAAGGGAAGAGACCAGGACTATGTAACAGAACATAAATGTTTTAGACCCCATAGGGCAAACTGAGTTTAGAGCTTATTCTTAGGAGAGTTCTGACATCCTCTTCTAAGTTCAGAGAAGGAATGAGATAATAATAATAATAATAATAATAATAATAATAATAATGACAGGAAAAACAGAATCTCTGAGCCCTATGTAAGAGAGGAAACCTCTGAGGCCCCATTAAAACATGAAGACAGAATCTCCTTTGGGCAGAGAGTGAAGTTGCCATACACACTTCTGTTGAAGGTGAATATTGCTGGTACCTTATATAGTGGATAACTTTCCCAGCACTGATCATGAGCTTCCAACTCTCATTCACAGTTTTGTATCTTCATAATTTGTGTACATTCTGGTAGAGACAAGGCTGCAACAACCTATTTCCTCTTGCAAAAGCCTGGATGACTGTTGTTTGCTATGTTGCTTCATTTAGTTTGTGTTCAGCTGTCCAGATCTAGGCAAAGATGTTGAAGTCATTCCATTTCTATTGACTGGCCTAAAGGCAGAAGGCTCTATCTTGGGCTGTGGGATCTCAATCCAGAGTGGACGGGTGTTCCTTGTTCATAGAGTCTCTCGTGGACCTATGCTTGTTCAGTTCAATATAAGACATATTTGGCCATATGTAGGTTGATTCCAGCCTCATTTTTGATATCGAGAAAGTTTGGGGAGGTTATGAAAGACCAGGATATTCCCAGAATACCTCATACAGAAGATTAACGTTCCCAGGTTACCTTGGTTATTGTAAGAAGGTGCAGGCAATACCTTATCAGGTCCAAAAGTCTTCACACTCCAGAATACCCATGTTTTCTAGACCCTGAGCATTTTTTGCCAAACAATCAGCATTTTTTTCTACTAGGGTGGATGGTAATCCCTGGCTGTGTATCCTCCACAAGCCTTTCATCGGCAGCACAGGCATGGGTCACGAACATAGGATTGCTTCACTTCTGGTGATAATCTTAAAATTAGGTGTTTAATCAGAGTTAAGATTTTCACAGTCATGTCTCATGGTATCAGTTCAGAGTACTCTGGCATCCCTTTGTCCATTTGGGCATGCCTGGCCACCCAGGTCAGAGGGGATAGACTGACACCTCAATTAGAGGACTAGATCTTAGCTTTCTGGATAGAAGTGGTTTCTCTGAGGAAGTCATTATCAGGGAGTGTTGATTTGAAGTGTACTTGAGAAAAATATGAACATCTGTGTGAATTTTCATGTCACTGGCCTGGTCTGTATCGACCTAATCAGTCAATTTTATATCAGCCTTCTTGAAGTGATGAAAAGGTGTGTGTAAAGACATCTTGTACAGTGAAAGTAGAATATTGCCAACTTCCTTCAAAGATATTATGTCAGGGGTTCTTCACTGCATCATTATTGGGCCTACAGTTTACCTTGGACTGTGTGCTTGCACAAATCTGGGACTCATTTGTTAAGGAGAATATAAGAGGCCCACTCCATAATTTCAGGATTTGTGTGGCCTACTCACACAAAATGAATGTCTAGGCCTCCTTTGGACACACTAGCTAGATGTAGGCCTCCCTTCGTTTCAGAAGGAAGAATGGATACATTCTTAAACAAAGGGAGAAAGACTGAGGAGAGAGGAGATTCTGAGACCCATATGACAGGGGACATATGGTCAGAGTGTGAAAAATCCTATACAACTCTGAGCAAAAATTAAATTGACTACCATACCACATAAGATCCTAGCATTGACTCACCTTCTAACTCTTTTTCACAGGTTAGGATGTCCACATCTGTAGCTGAATCTACAAGAGACCAAGTTTCAGTACCAGCATTCATTAACAGCTTGGGTAGGAGACCCTGTGTGGTTGACTCCAAAGAATTGTGTTCAGACACCCAGAATTGGATGGGACTGATGATTCCACACCATGACAGGTGATTTTACGCAAGGAAGTGACATAGGTTACAGATTTCCTTGCTCTTCTTCTGTCAACTCTAACCAGAGAGTCCAGTGCCCCTTGTCAGTGGTGAAATATTGCAGGTGCCCTTGCTCAGAGGGGAAACTACTAAGGGCTTTTTTGGGTCAAAGGGCAAATCGTAAGATCCAAGTTATCAGGTCACAAATAATAAGTTTTGGTAAAGGAGCCTAATTTCAGACCTTGTTGGGCAGAGGTGAACATCCCTGCTTACCTTCTCTAGAGGAGTAAAGTCCAGGCATTTCCTTGTCAGTCTCCAAGTCTTCAGTGAACTCTAGAAAATTCCTATCCCTGAAGACTCCTTATGAGGTCAGACAGTGTTCAGAAGGTTCTTCTGACAATTGGGTCACAGTCCCTGCATCTGCTCCCTGCTTAAACTCAGGATAAATTGCACCAGTACGGACATAGAGGACAGTCACTTTTCTGGTGAGCAGCTTGAAAATAGATGGCCTTAGATCCAAGGTGAGGTGTTTATTCTTCTGCCATGTGACCTCAATCGAGAGTTCCATGAGGTTCTTTTGGTGATCAAAAGTGTGTTTTCTAGTAACTCATGTCTGAGAGAGAGGCTTCGTATCTCTTAGATTTTTGGGTATAAATTAGTTGGTCATAAACACAAAAAGAAGCTCCTATGTTTTCTTGGTAGTAGGGTCAAAGTCTCAAGTACCCATCAGTAGCCTGAATATTTGAGACATACCCTTCAGTCACAGGGCATATCTAAGACCTGATGGAGTTATTGGCTGGAGTAATGAATTGTTCTGGTTCAGGAATGATAATTTTAAAGTCTCGTTGTGATTTGCAGAAATTGTATGGCCCATCGGTTTTTAAAAGGGCTGTATTTGTGGCCTTGTTGGAACACTGAAGAAATCTAAAGCCACTTGCTTCTCAAGTTATATATGTCAGGCCCCTTTCAGTCATTAAGAATGTTTGTGGCACCTTTATTCTGAAGAGGTAAGTATGAGGTCCACTTGTCAATTAGTAAATATCTGCCATCCTCTAGTTCTCAAAGGCAAGGTGTGTTAATCAGTGTCCACTGAACACTGGATAGTGGCTGAAGCTTTTGGTGTTGGGGAGGTAGTTCTGAAACCCCATTGAGTTACTGGTGAATGTTGCGAAGTTACCTTAGTTCTAGACAGATAGAGCTGAGGCCACCTGGACCATTGGGGAAGACCTGAGAGCCCCTGGTTCTCAAGGACTAATCAAAATTCCCCTTGGTCCATACAGCATTTTGAAAATCTATTGTTATTTGTTGGTAAGTCTGAAACCTGCTTGAGAACTGGCAAAGTGCATTTGGCTTCCTGGTTCAGAAGAGATGTCCCTGAGCACACCATGAGCCCCTGAGAACAATATGAGCTCCACTTCAGAAATTGGGGAAAGTATGAATCCTCCTAGCTTTGAAGGAATATGTCTGAGTCCCCTTTGTCAGAAACACAATTCAGAGAATGCTTGGACAGAATGAAAATGTTTGAGGCACCCACAGACAAACAGGGAGTTTTGAGGACACCATTCTTTGGAGGCAGAAAGTCTCATGCTATGTTGGGAAAAGCAGAAAGTTCAAACAAAGAGTCTCATGGGGAGCTGGGGCATATCATGAGTCAATTTGAGGATTAGAGAAGGGTGTGAACATGGCCTTTTCCAGTCTTCATAGGAATCTAGAACATTTATGTCATGCAGGGCAGGCAGCAGTGTGATCAATCTCCAACATGCTAGCAGGCAGTTCCCAGCTAGGCCTCCTGAACAATTCAGCTTCCTACTTCAGAACATGAAGGGCAAGGCTTCTTTATTTCTGCTGACCAAGTTATAGGCATATATCCTGGGTTTAGGATGCTGCTGCATACTCTTAAGCTCTAGGACTTCAGGCATCAGGTCCGTTTATTGTTGCACAGAGGTCATGAAGTCAGATGATTAAAATAACAACACTCAGAGCCTCTTAGGCAGACAGAGTTGATCCATCACCCACTAGGTCAGATGAAGGCCATCTAGAGCAACATTACTCAGCAGAAGCACATGTGATTCTTAATGGGTAACATTGTATAGCATGTTCTAGGTAAAAACTGAACAATTCTTAATCAGAAGAGAAACACCTGCTTTCCTCATTGTCAGATGAGCCTATCTGATACCTCAGTGTACACCTGAAGTAGCCAGGAATGGAAGTCAAAAGTTTGACAGATGTTTGATGACAAAGAAATGTTCTAAACTCCCTTTGTTCATGTGGAGCTCACAGTGGGAAAATACAAGGCNGGCTTGTGGATAAGAAGATCTAAAGATGCTGTGGTAAGAGAGAGTCGGGCACAAGCTCCCCTCCTGAGATGAACATTTTTAGAACTTCAGTTTGACAGGCTTGTGAGATCTGTAGCCTCCATGGGCAGAAAGAATATGTTGGGGCCTTCCTAGGGCAGAATTTGAAGTTCTAGCCCACTCTTGATTAGGCAGCATATTGCTGAATTCTCTTTGGTCAGAAGGAGCACATGTGTGGCTCATTTTGTTAGATGGTTTACGCTTGAGGCTCTCTTTTTCAGATAGAAACCTTGTAAGGCTGCCTTGAACTGGGTGGCCATAGGATAGTCTGAGGTCCCTTTGGTCATGTTGAGAAGGTCTGGTACCTCCTTGTGGGGAGAAGTTAGAGCTCCANCTCCCTTTTTGCCGTGGAATACTTTTGAGATTGATTGACATTGAATGTGAATGTCTGAGGCCTCCTAAGACAGAACGTTCACATATGGGATCTCCATATTCATATGGGAAGGTTGCTTCTGTCCTTTGGTAAGAGAGGGAAGATCTCACATCTGTTAGTGAGGACAGGGTATGTCTGAATTTTCCTTGAACAACAGGGAATGATGTGACACTTGATTTCGGAACTGGTGAATATCCGAGTCCCTGTTGGACAGGACACACAGCCGTGAGCCCCTTGCTGGCACTAGTTAAAGGTTTTTTTTTCCCTCTTGGACAGAAAGAGAACGCCTAAAGCCCTCCTTGGTAGAAATAGGGTGTCTGACATCATCGATTACTTGTGATGAGGAAGGCTTGATACTCATGTTGGGACTGTCATTATCTGTAGATGAGTTGCAGCATTCTTGGGCTGCAGGGGAAGTTTTCATGGCATTTTGAGAATAACATGCACATCTGAGTCTTTTCCTAGTAGTAGTAGAAGTAGTGTGGCTGGAAGACCCATTAGGAGAGGNAGAATGTCTGAGGATCTCCTCATGAGAAGGAGTAGTTCTCATGAACCCTTCTGTAGAGATGAAAGGTTCTATGATCTCTTGGGGAGTAGGTTTTGGTTCTTGGTCCCTTTTGGCAGATGAAGAACCTCTGGGCGCTTTTTTTAACAAAGAGGATTGGGTACCTCCCTCATATTCTGAACAGGAAGCCTGAAAATCTGCTTTGTCAGAGGGGCCCTTTTCAAGTTTGGTTTTGGTAGATTTGGAAAGTCTAAGGACACCTTAGGGAGATAGAGAACTTCTGTGGCCCTCCTCATGAGATCAGGAGGATCTGCAGTCTCCCTTGGTAGAAGGAGCAGTGGTGAGGCTCTCTTTGGGCTCAGGTTTAAGCCTTGCAGCCCTTTTGTCAGAAGTGGAAGCTTTGCCTCCTTGTTTGGAAGAATGGTGAACTTTCAAGGCCCCATCTTCTGATGGGACAGATTTGAGTCCTGCTTCTTTAGAAACATGTATTGATTTTGTTTTCTTCAATTTAGAATGTCTGGAGTGACCTTGTGGAAAGGAAGAACATCTGAGATCTTCTTTAGGAGGGGAACTAGATGTGAAGTTCCATTCTGATGATGGTGTGGGTGGAATGCTGCTCTGAGGATTAGAGGGAGGACTTGAGTCCATTGGAGCATACATTGAAGATGTGAGACTTAATCCAGCAAGTTCTGAAAGGGAATATCTGATATCCCCTTCAGGAAATGGGACATGTCTCGAAACATTTTTGGTACAATTGGAAAGTCTGGGGCTTATTTTTGGATAAGGGGAATGCCTTGGGCAGTCATCATGAGAAGGAATAGGAATGAAGTTGTCAGATGCACAAATGGACATTTACGGGAACTCTATTGAAAAGAAAGGTACCACAGCTATTTTGGTATATGGCATAGATTCTAGAGGGCCTTGAACTGGGTTAGAGTTTTCCAGCGTATCATAGACAGATGTTGATGGTCCCAGATTTCCTTGATCAGATACCAAAGGGCCCTGTGCACCTCGGATAGTTTTCCCACAGCCCCTTGCACAGATGGAAAAGTTTCTGAAGTGCCTGGCATTGATTCTGAAGTTTTACAAACCTCTTCGGTAGATGACAAAGTTTCTATTGTTCCTCGAGTAAATGCAGAAGGTTTCAGAATCTGTACAGAAGGTAGAGGAAGTCCTAGAGAATCTTGGGAAGATGGTGAGATTTCTGTAATATCATGCGTAGAATATGGCATGTCTAGTGTATGTTGAGTACATGGCAATGTTCCTAGTGTCTCCTGGTTAGATTTGAAAAGTCCAAGATCTCCTGCATGAGATGATTGATAGCCCTTGGTCCAAACAATGTCCTGGAGCCTCTTGGGATGACAAGGAGGTATCTTGAGACACTTGAGCAGATGATGAATGTCCAAGAGATTTTTGTGCTGATGTGGACAGTCCCTGAGCTCCTTATGAAGACAATGTATTTCCTAAATAGATTCGCTGAGGTGGTAAATCTTGTAGAGTCACTCTTTCACTCGAAGACACTTTCTGTAAACATTGGTCTGTTAGTGAAATTCTTATAGGCCACATTTGAGATGAGGCAGATTTCACAGGCCCGTGGTCACATAGAGAATATTCCAGAGTTCTCTTGGGAAATGTTGGTGGTCCCAATATCACTCTGTCAGATAGAGAAGGGACCAAAGCACATTGGGCAGATAGTGAAAGTCTCAGTGTCTCTAGGGCAGAGACCAAAGTTTTTAGAAAACTAGAGACAGATTCTAAAGTCTTGTAAAGCTCTTGGTAAGATGGCAAAGTTTCTGATGTCTCTTGTCTAAATTGGGAAGGACCCAGAGACCCATCCAAAGGAGCCTGAATTCCTAACATACTTTGAGTAGATGGTGCGGAATCTATAGAATATTGAGTAGATGGTGGTGTTTCTCTGGTAACTTGTGTAGGAGGTGGTGTTCCTAGAGTACCTTCTGAAGATTGATGAAGTCCATAACCTCCTGGAGAAAATGATGCAAGTGCTAAAGCCCCTTGGGCTAAAGAAGGGCCAAGATCCCCTTGGGAAGAAGTGGAAATTTCTGGAGTTTCTTGGACAGATAATGCTGTTTCTCTAGCAACTTGGGTAGATTGTGATGTTCCTAGAGTACTTTCTGAAGATTCAGAAATTCTACAATCTCCTGAAGCAGATGATGAATGTACTAAAGCCTCTTGGGCTAAAGAAAGGCCAAGATCATCGTGGAAGATGTGGNTGTTTCTGGAGACCCTTGATCAGGTTTTGAGTGTCCTAAATACTCTTGTGCTGCTATTGATGCTGATGATCCCTGAATCGGTTGGTCAAAATCACAAGGGCACACAGCACATTGGGCAAATATTGAATGTCCCAGAGTTCCTGGGAGAGGTGGCAAAGTTCCTAGAGTCCTTGATGAAGATTCTGAAAATTTGAAAGCCATCAGGGGAGATGGCAAAGTGTCTGGTGACTTTGGAGTACATTGGGAAGGTCCCAGATACCCTGGGGGATGAAACCGAAGTGGTCGAGCACCTGGCATATCAAAGGAAGCATCCACAGTTCTCTGGACAGAAGATGATATTTCTAGAATAATGGGGTAAGATGGCAAAATTCTTAGCATCCCCTGGGAAGAGTGAGAAAGTCCATCTTCTAGGAGAGATGGGAACTGTGCTACAGCCTGTTGATCATAAGAAGGGCCTAGCACTTTGTGGGAAGATGTCCAGGTTGCTGGAGACCCTTGGTCAAATGATGAATATTCTAGACACTCTTTCACCTGAGAAAATTGGAAAGATCCACAAGTTCCCAGCAAAGGAGTTTTGAGTCTCAGATTGTGTTGGGCATATGGCAAAGGTTCTGTATTTCCCTGGCTGGCTGGTGAATGTTTCAGAGCCCCTTGGGCAGATGTCGATATGCCTAGAACACCCTGAGCAGACAGGGGAGGTCGTACAGTCAATGGTACAGGTGGAGATAATCCTAAATCCACTTGGTCTGTTGGAGAAGATCCTAGAGTCACTGGAATAGATGGCAAAGATCCCAAATCCCCTATTGGAGAATTAGACACACTTAGATCACAACATGTACATGTAGTTCCCTGTGAAAATAGGCAAGATCCTCCAACTTCTTGGAAAGATAACAAAGGTTCTGATCTTACTTGAAGAGATATGGAAATCACCAAAGGCTCCAGGGATGATGATCTATGTTCTAGACGCTCTTGTGCAGATAAAAAAAAATGACCATGTGCCATTTGGGAGAAGAAACTGAAGAGTCTACAGCTGATGGAACTGTTTGTTGACCACTTTTGGCAGATGTCAAGGACTCAAGAATTCGCTCAGAAAAAGAGAAGGTCCTAGACTGCCTTGTGTGTGTGTGGAGAGATCCAATGTCCCTTCAACAGACAGGGATGATACCCACAGGCTTTGGGAAGAAAGGAAAGGACTCAAGTTTGCCTGGATAGTAATGGAAAGTTTCAGAGTCCCTTCGTCAGATACTACTTGTCTTGAGGTAGAAGTTTTACATGCACCTGCTGCAGATGATGAATATTCTGGAGTCTCCCCATGAGATGGCAAAGATTCAAGAGANCCTTGTGCAGTTATAGAAATTCTCAGAGACTTTTGGGCAGATTTTAAAGTTTCTACCATCTTTTGGGCATTNTGAGTATATCCCTGAGACACTGGAGTAAATGGTAAATATGCTACTCTGCTCTGTGCAGAGGTGGACTGTGAGCCTGTACCTTGTGTATGTGAGGAAGTGCTTGAAAGCCTTTGAGAATATGGAGGATGTCCTAGCATCCTTTGTGTAGCTCTGGACAGTCCTGTAGTCCCTTGTGTAAATAGGCACGAAGCTGCAGCTCCTTGAGGACAACAAGGAGTAGCTTGACACTCTTGTTCCAAAGAGGAAAGTTCCACTGCCTTTGGAGTACAAGGTAGATACACAGAAGTCCCTAGAGAAGATGAAGTTCCCAAAGTACCTCCTCCTTGTGGCAATTGCCCATGACACCTCTGTGTGGATTGGAGTTTTCCTAAGGTGTCTGCAAATGACAGCAAGGACTCTTGAGTTTTTTGGATAATACTGAAGAACTCAGAGATCCCTGGGTAGACATATTAATTTCTAGAAGCCAATGAGCAAAGAGCAGAGGTTCTGAATCACCTGGGGCACATGATGAAGGTCCTCCAGGCACTTCATTAAGTGATGAATGCTCTTAGGTACTTGGAGTGATGGAGAGGAATGTACTGAATGTTCTAGAGTCCTTTGTATGGATGAAAAAGAACTTTGCACAGGCAAAGTCCCCTCGGCAGTTGTGGAGAATTCCTTAGTCCCTTTAGAAGTCAGCAAATGTTCTAAATTTCCTGAAAGAGATAGAGGATGTATCTGAAGACTTGGTGCAGATGGAGAATGTTCTACATTCTCTGGTGAAGACATAAAAGAACCTTGAGATTTCTGGCTATATAGGAACTGTTCTGTAGCCCTGGGGGAAGTTACTGAACATTGTACATTATGCTGGGCAGATGGAGAAAATCTTGGAAACTCCTTGGAAGAAGTTGGATGTTTTAATGCCCTTTGGTAAGATGGCACATTCCTACTGTACCTTGAGTGGGTTTGGATAATTTTATAGACCCTTGTGGGTTTGGATAATTTTATAGACCCTTGGGCAGACAAGGAAAGCCCCAGAGCCTCTTGGCCAGTGGCACTTGGGGAAGTGGACAAACAACCAGTTCCTTATGAGTACTCTAATTAAATCCCAGATGCCTGAGGTAGAAGCTGATTGTCCTTCAGTACCATGTGCAGACCTGGGCTGTCCCAAATTGCCTTTTGCATGAAGGAAGCTTGCCTAGGCACCTGAGTAGATGTTAAAGATTATTGGCAGCCTTTTGTTTATGTGCTCAGTTCCATAGTCTCATGTGTGTATAGGCAAGATCCATTATCTTTTTGCAAAGATGTGAAAGGGACTGGATTTGCTCATGTTAGTGAAGAAAGTCTAGGAGTCATTGGGACAGGTGGCAATGTGCTTGTAGTCTGTGAGACACATAGAGACATTCCCAAAACATATGGGTCAGAAGACAAATGCCTATTCATGCACTGGGCAGACTTGCATGGTCCCAGAATCTCTTGGGAAGATGATGAATGTTGTAGAGAGTGTTGAGTATATGGCAAAGGACCTAGAGTTTCCTGAGCAGATATGCAAAGTTGGGGAGATAGCAAATGTGATAGATCCCATGAGACTTACAAGAAAGATTCCACAGATCCTTGGTCATGTTTTAAACATCCTGAAGTCCTTGAGGGTGATGGCAAAGGCCCTGCAGACCCTTGAGCAGATGGCAATGTACTCTTAGATTCTCCCATGCAAGACAAATGCCCAAGCTTACTTTGGAAAGATGCTGGTGGTGCCAGAATAGATGGGGAAGATGCTGAATGTTCTGGAGACCCTGAGTTAGATGAGAAATACCCCACTGTACGCTGTGTAGACATAGAGTGTTCCTGAGACCCTTGATTAAATATCAGAGTTGATAGAGTCCCTAGAGTAGTTCTAAGAAGTTTCTGAGCATCTGGTGCAGAAGATGAAGGTTTCACAGCCCTTGGGGAAGATAACAATTTTTTTTAATTTCCTGGTTAGAAGGAAGTCTCACAGCCTCTGCAGCCAAAAGGGAATGTTTCAGAGGGCCCTGGATAAACAGTGAATGTCTAAAAGCCTTCTCAAAAGAATTGGACAGTTTTGTAGGTCCTTGATCTGATGGCAAATTTTCTCGAGTCCCATTTGCAGATATGGGCAGTGCCATAGCTTCTCTAGGAGACATGGAATGTTTTTCAGCCTCTTGGGGAGGTGGCATCATTTCTGTCACCCTATGGGCTAGAGACTCTGTGGTACATGGTAATCATCCCAAAATCCCCTCTACTGATATAGACTGTCCCACACTATCGTTTTCTAATTGAGAATTTCTCCCATCCCCTTGAGCAGATGCCAAGGGTTCTAGGGACCCTGGTGCCAATTGTGACATCTCTATCATCCTTTGTGAATGGAGGCTATGTCCCAGTATGCTTTGGTCTGTTATAGAAGTTGGTGAAGTCACTTGTAGTAATGCAGAATGTTTCAGTGGCCATTGAGCAGATGGTGAAGTTACTGTAGTCCCTGAAACTGCTCTAAAAGCTTCCACTGGCTTTACCACTGGAATTATACATCCAAGAATCCTCTGAGAAGATTGGTGAGTTCCTACAACACCTTGGAAAGATTTGGAATGTTCTGGAGACTCGTGGGTAGGTGCAGAAGTATTCAGTGTCCCTTGAGTCAATATGGAAGGTTTCTTAGGCCCTTGGAAAGAAAGCAAATGTGCTAGATCTTTTGCCCAGATTTAGAAGGTTCCTGAGTATGTGGAGCAGAAGATGAATGTCCTCCACATCCTTGTCGTGAGGACAGCGTTCTTGTGGTTTGTGAGGCTCCTAGAGAATGTTCTCTCCCCTGCCCTATAGTTGACAAATATCCTAGCTCACCCTGGGCAGATTGGGATGGTCCCAGACACTCTGGAGATGATGTGGAAATATGGAGAGACTCTATGGTGGATGGCAAAGGACACTGAGTATCACTCACAGTTATGGAATGTTTCAGAGGCTCTGGTCTATTTAGCAAAGTGTCTTGAGGCCCTGGGGTAGTTAAAAAAGGTTGCTGCACCTGAGCACCTTGTGTGGATGTTAGGTGTTCTATATCATCTGCTAACAAAGATTCTTCAATTCCTTGATCAGACAGAGAAGATCTCAAAGACTCTGTGACACATGGTGAATGCAGTAGATAAACTTGGCCAGATAGGGAAGACTTACTATCCACCTGAGAAGAAGCTGGAAACGTCATAGCCCCTTGATCAGGTGGTAAATTTTCTCGAGCCCATTTGCAGACTTGGTCATTCTCAGAGCCTTTTGATCAGACACAGAGGGTCCAAGAT
>LZPO01087828.1:40279-52527 GCA_001675575.1 Neotoma lepida | reverse complement strand
ACTCCAAACCATGAAAACCACGATTATCTTCCAATTGCCAGATGCTCAGATGTTCAATCTATCTGAAAATTTTCATTGAAACACAACTTGTTTTTNAAAAAAAATGTGAAATTAGAAGTGACAGACAAATCTATTTTTATAAATCCTAGCATGTCTATTTTGAACCTCTGAATTTTAAAAGAAGGTTTGAGGGCAGCTGTTGAACTTGATGGAAATGTTAAATGATTCTGCTCTATTTGCTGCTATTTATAAAATACAGCTTCGTATTTCCCTGTTAATAATATGCAGCATGATGTGGGACAACAGTGAGACCATGTTAGCCCTACAAGGCACATGTGTTAGTCTAGCATTTGTGGGACATAAAGCAAGAGGATAATTATAATTCAAGATTAT
This sequence comes from Neotoma lepida, assembly GCA_001675575.1. Taxonomy (NCBI): domain Eukaryota; kingdom Metazoa; phylum Chordata; class Mammalia; order Rodentia; family Cricetidae; genus Neotoma; species Neotoma lepida. Next base: position 52,134 of record LZPO01087828.1, on the reverse strand, counting down.
CTAGAAACAACAATCCCAATTTAAATTTACTTAACAGTGACTTAAATAAAACTGTCCTATTTAAATTTGAGTTTCTGAAAAAAAGAGATGAAACAGATTATTTTATTAATGAGTTGTCTAATATATTTTAATATCTTGCACTTAAAAATAGTATCTGGTTGCTAGCCATTGTGGTACAAATTTTTAATCCTAGCACTTGGAAGACAAGTGGATCTCAGTGAGTTTGAGGCCAGCCAAGTATACATATCAAGTTCCAACCCAGCCAGTGCTACATAGCAAGACCCTGTTCTCAAGTCATCATCATCATCATCATCATCATCATCATCATCATCATCATATTTTGTACTTAAAAAAATGACAACACAGAAAATTTAAACTTACTTAGAACAGCTTTCTTAAGCATATAGCAGACTTTTCTATGAGATCAATTCCTTCATCAGTAGGTTCCTCACTAAAATTGCTCCTACCTGCAGGAACAGTACTTACCATCCTACAGTCCTTGGTCTCTAACCAAAGCAAAAATCCCACAATAATGGCTACTGAAAATGTATCCAACTATATAAGATAGTAATAAAATTCATCTAAGAGTTTCAAGTCATACCACATCAGCACATGAAATTTCCACTGGAATTTTATAAGAAAAATCACACATTAACTATTAAGAGAGTTGCAGGCTGCACTTATGGAGCTCTCTGATGTTTTAATACAACTAACAATCTGATATTCCTCCTCTAAATATAACTGGCCCTAATTTTTGCATAATTTTCTCTCTCTTTTCTTTCTTTCTTTTTTTTATTTTTTAAAGCCTAGTGAAACTCTGACATGGCAGTATAGATCTCTTTTATCTTGGCTATGTACTATCTCACACATATTATATGTTATATATAAATATCTATATAATCTTGGCTACTGAGGAGGCTGAGACCAGATGATTGCAAGTTTAATCAAGGGCACCCCAGGTATCTTAGTTAAATCATGTTTCAAAATAAAATAACAATAATAATTTGAAAGTACAGAAAGGGATGTAACTTTGATCAAGTACTTACCAAGCATGCATGAGGCTCTATGTGGAATTCCTGGTACTAAAAAAAGCAAAACAAAACAAACAAACAAACAAAAAACCCAGCTAATTGATTTCTTCAAAATCTCTCTCTTGCATATCCATTCCATTCTTTTGTCAATTTGTAATGCTTTTCCAATAGAAATCTACTACAGCCCCTCCTTACCTAACCCAGATCTCCTTAACCAACTTATCAGCCAGCCATGCAAACATGACATAACGGGAGTCTTCACAGAAATGATTGTGTTTCCTCTGGCCTGCCATATTAAGCCTGTAGAGCAGGTGTGGGAAGAGACTTTGAAAAGTTAATTTAGGGTGCATCCCTACTAGCCTGTAACATGGATTATAATGGTAATTAAATATTGTCACATGTTTACTCTTACTATATTCCAGTTTAAAGCAGGATTATTCCTCCCAATTAGAGTTGATGTAATGCCCGAAGCTCAACTGCTCTGATACCATCCTCTGGCTTGAATTTGATATTTGTAACTCCAAACTTGCTGACATTCTTAATTACACCACACAGACTAATTTGTCTCTTCTTACACTATTCTTCCTTATGCTCTCTCTTTTTTCTTTGCTGTGGGATGTCTTTCTGTACGCTGTGAATATATGCTATTTCCATTGGTTAGTAAATAAAGCTGCACTGGCCTATGGTAGGGAGGGATGGAGCCAGGTGGGAAAATCCAAGAGAGATAATGAGAGGAGAAAGGAGAATGGGGGGAGACACCGAACTGCAGTCCAAGGAGCAACACACAATGGGACTCAGGTAAAGACACGGAACACGTGGAGATACATAGATAAATAGAAATGGGTTAATTTAAGATGAAAGAGCTAGCTAGCAAGAAGCCTGCTATAGGCCATATAGTTAGTAATTAATATAAGCCTCTGAATGATTATTTTATAAGCAGCTATGGGACTGTGGGGCTGGGTGGGACCAGAGAAACTACTGGCTACAATTCTTATATCATCCTAAACTGGAGTGAAAAGAGGTTAATTCACTTTAGCATTTCTCTTGGCTGATCTCAGCCCCGAAGCTAAAGGGGGTCTGGTCTGGGAGTCCATTCTAAATCACCATCATCTGTCCCTGAATCCTGTGTACTGGGATGGGGGAAGAGTTTTGAAGAGATTTGGGGCTTTAACATCTATCTGGACATAAATAATTGAAGCTGCTCTTGGGGAGAAACACAAAATAAAAAGTTAAGTGCCTTCTTGTCCACCCAATATCAAATTCTGCTCAATATTCTTTGTTGTATTTATATATAGTAACAACTTCCAGCCTTGTCTACTTTTTTTAGCTCCTCTATGAATGTACAATGAGCATGCATTTGGGTAAGACTAGACTGCCCTCACTCAACAGCTTGCTACCCCTTCCCGTCACAGGTTAATAACATGCCTCATATATAGTAAGGGATCAAATAATGCTGTTGAAAGAATTGTGACCACTCCACAACACAGATCATGATGCTTTAGACTTTACATAGGCAGTACTATTTGGATTGTGCATGATTTTATCATTTGAATAGAAAACTTCTTTTCTTAGCTAAATGTGTTTTGCATATATATCACACTGAAAGACATTTATAAATGTCTGAAGATACTATTGGTTTTTACAATTGGAGAGAAAGTTGGTATTTGCATCTAATCAGTAAATGTTGGCACGCTTCTAAGATTCCTGCAAACAATCCCTTCGTATACATACAGAATAAAGAATAATCATTAAAGGATAACTCTAGAGACAATGTTGAGAAACTTTGACATAAATGCACTACATTCAAAGGACCCTACTATGGTTCAGTCCTGAAATTGCACATCCTAACCTCTGTTTGTATCACCCTGTCTCTGGTCCAAGAATCACTGACTAAAGTCCAGCTGACATCCTCCCATCTCTCCTAATCAACTCAAATCAGAATATGATAGTGGCAAAGGCCTAAGACATATAGTTTCTGCCCATCCTCCTGCATCTCCAAAGATAACATGATGCATTAAAAGGGTATACTCTAAGCTGAGTGTGGTGACACACCTGTAATCCTGGCATTCGTGGACTCAGGCAAGAAGATCAAAAGCTCAATCCAGACTAGGGTGCATAGAGATATCATCAAGGAGAAGGCCTAAGCTGAGCTAATCACCACTCCCCAATTGTTGATACTTGCTTTCTTGTGAAAATCAAAATCTCTGAGCCGTGATTTTCATACATGGGGCTGACATCCCCAAGACTTCAGTGTTGCTGTGAGGGTAAATAAGACCACCAAGTTCCAGGAACACAGTACATATATGGGAAATGGCAACTAAGTTTTTAAAATTTGATCTCAGAAACTTGCAGTTTTGGACACTTTTAATGAAACAGTGAAAGAACTGCACAGAAATTCTGAAAGCAAAGCTGAGAGTTGCACTGAATATTGAATAAATGCAGATACTATAACCACAGTATTCTATTTCATCCTGACATTGCAAGTAGTTACCTGAATTCACACTACTGCAAGGTTTGGACTCTGTACTAGTCCATAGACTTATCTAAGTCACTCCAGTTGATTTTAGTTTTTCCCAAGTACTCACTGCCCTTTCTCAGAGGAGAATTATCAAATGACCTCATTACTGCCTTGGCTCTTCAAGCAGCCTATGCATTAGAGAAGTGTTCTTGAGAGAGACTGACCCTTTTAGTCATATCTAAAATGAAGTCAATACAAAGTCCAAGCTAGCCCATTAAAACATGCATTGTGGGAAATAAAATCTTGGCTCTTACGAGCATCTGAGGCTCAAGGAATATTTTTTACCATAACAACACATCTAGCTAAATACCTGAAACCTGTCACCAATTGCTCAACTATAGCCTAGGATATTTGTTACTGAGTAGGAAACAGCTTCCTGGGAGTCTAGAAGCTAAGTGCTAAAAGGACTGGGTATAAAGTCACAACCTAGTGTGCATTTTAAGTTCCATGAGTGCCAATAAGAAGAATGCTTTGACACTCAAAACTTGATTATTAAATCCAGAATCATCAGCCTGGCACACAGCCTTGCTCATCATATATTGATCAGGAATTTGTCTTTTTTTTTTTTTCATCTCTTTCTTTAAGCTTAGTCTAACCCTTAGCCCCTGTTGGTCTAAAGGAAACTATGCTATGTGGAGTAATTCAAATAACTGCATGACCAAAACCAATATAATTATATAGCAGATCATGTGTGTAATGCATCTACTTTCAAACATCTCTAGGAGTATAATTCTTTAAACAATTTGATTATTAGATTTGCCTATTTCTTGAAGATTTGTAATTGGTTAACAGCTTGCAAGCAATCCTTGGTTGCCTCCGAGAAAATACCACTGTTCTACATTTTCCCCTCACTAAAGTCCACACTATGCTAAAAAAATAAATAAGTTTTGTAGATGCCCTTTTCCCCACTCTCTTACAGGGAAAAAAAAATCATTTTCCACTCTGCCAACTGATTATGCAGCCACGTTGTTTGAAAGCTTGCATAATTTACATTAGCATACTTAAGATCTCAGGTGACTATGCCTTTGAGGCCAGCATGCTAACCCCAGTGGGCCGATTTGATATTCTTCCCAATATCTGACCCTTTTTTCCTTGTTAATTACAGGCAGACTTCCCTGGTCTGGCCCTGGATCTGCACCTGTTTCCCATCTTTGAGCAGCTGCTAATTAGGTTGAAAATGGTAGGGCTGGGCAGTGCAGGGCAGTCATGCCTCATCAGGCTATTGATCAGGCTGGCATACCACACGTGCACTAACCGCTGTCTGCACAACCCCATTACAAAATAAAAGCCATTCTGATTGCATGTTTGAATCCAAGAGTACTTCAGGCCCTACATCAAATATGGGATAGGAAAAAGCACTAAGTTTCCAAAATACAATATTTGTCTAGAAAATGAAGTATGAGCCCAAAGAATTTATGATTTTCATCTGACTCTCTTAATTCTTAATAGGAAAAGAGTCTTCTTTTAAAACAATTATGCATAAGTATATGAAAATAGCCAAAAATAGATTATATGGATATGTATTAGATAGTTACCAACTCCTCAAGAAAAATATCCATTCAGAATCCCTGCTTGACTCTGTATATGACAATTATACTGTTCTATAGATCTTCAGACCACACTGTAACTTACAGTTCGGGTTGCTCTTGTATATTTGTTTTCCCTGAATTGAAAAATTCTCTCCTAGAAGCAGAAGGGAACCTCACTAGATTCAGGAAGCTTATAAAACTCTCAAGGCTCAAAAAACTCAGAAAGTTACAAGACCCGTGGAAGCCATTGCCAGGGGTATGACAAGCAACAAACAATTTCTGGGCGAGAGGACACTCTTCATTGGAGCTGCCTACCTATTGGGCAGAGAGCTCCAGAGATGTGGCTTTTGTGAGTCATCACCCATGCTGCAGTGGGCTTATGGTACTTGCCTTTGAGTCATTCATGCCACTGTATGTTTAATGAAGAATTGCTTTACCACTTGGTGAGCTTTCACATCTTTCCAGGAATTCACCTAGCTGTAGTGAACACTAGGCCATCAGAAAGGACATTGGAGCTGACTGTAAGTAGTACTGAAAAGCAAATGTGGCTTTGAAATTGCCACAGTTATTACTGACATTACTGGCAGTGGTTGAGTATCATATAAAAATGCACAACCTCTATTTACAAGTCAAGAATAATGCCTCAACATAAAGATCACTGTATAAATATCTGTTTCTGGAACTTAATGCTATTATATTAATACGAATAAAATAGTGTTTCTAATTTTAGTATACTGAAATTTCATATCCTAAAACTTCTCTGAATGAAGATCTAGGGAAGCATAGACTCAATTTAGTTTGAACTCATTTAAATGTTACTGATTACTTTGAAAATCATGAGTTACCCATAAATCTTTTAGAATCTATCTGTACCTTCTGTATTCATTGGTTTCTGCACAACTGTAGATGTCTGAAGGCTATTTCGTGCTGCCCTAACAGAATACCTGAGATGGGATTCTTGTAAAACACAGAGATTATTTATTTCAATTGTAAAAGCTAGGAATTCTAAGTAGGTCCACGTCTGGTGATGACCTTCTGGCTGTTTCATCCCACTGTGAAAGATGGAAGGGCAAGAGAGTATGTGCAACCATTAGTGCAGAAGGGGAAGAATTCACCCTTCTCTCAAAAACCCATTAATCTGACAACTAGCCCCCTCCAATAATAATGACCTGAATCCATTCATGAAGGCAGAACTATTATGACCTAATCACCTATGATCCTTGTTTGTTTATTTATTTATTTATTTAGTAATTAGGATATTCCTATTTTGGCCAATCTGGTCTCACACTCATGAACTCTGGTCATATCTTTCCTTACCCTCCTTAGTTACTAGGAATCCTAGCACGCATAACCACAGTGGAGTTTCTAAGCATTGCTTAAATGTACCATCTCTCAGTATTATTTCACTCAAGATTNTATCTCCAACAAATGAATTTTAGGGGACACATTTAATTTATAATATCAGCTTATCAACTTAATATGTCACCTAGTGTAGGTGAACCAAAGATTTTATATATTAAGATACAAACATAGCTAGTTAGGAAATTTTTAATTTGGTATGGACATTAAAATTAGGCTTCTATTATTTTAATTACATAAATAAGTTACTTATATAATTTTCATTTAATAATCTCAGAGGGAAGATTGCAAAACATATAGCAGGCTGGAAATATAGTTTTCTATTAGAGTGTTTACCTAACAGTCATGAGACTCTGGCCTCAACACCCATGACTGCAAAAACAAACAAGAAGTAAATACATAGTATGAAGAGGGAAGGATTAAGTTTCAAGAGTAAGAGCCACTATCTTAGGCATGGGCATAATTTTTACTTGTGTACATTTGACATTGACTTATATGCCATTGATATAGGATGTGGCTGTATAACCAATCACTTATGTCTCAAAGCTTTGTTTCTCATGTTGTCCTTCAACAGTTTTAATGTTGTCCAACAGAGCTGCCTTACCATATGTGTAATATTACAGAGAATCCTCTGATACTCCATAAGTGAGCCATGTTTCCCTTCAGACTAGGCTAAATTGTGCTCATGTTATGGAAACACAGCCAAAGCTAAGGAGAGGGAAAAATCAGCTAATACACCTTAAAGATTGATTACCCTTGACCAACTCTGATGCTGCATATAAAATTCTATATGATTGGTTTTCACTTTATTCTTTCAAGCAAAAACAGAAGTCACAGAAATTTATTATTATCTTTTCTGCTACAATTTGTGCATTGTATTAGTGGAGGGAGTTATAAAATGAAGAAGCTTGGTTCAGTTGTCTCTGTAGATTTCCCCATCATGATCTTGACTGCCACCTTGCTCATGTAATTCCTCTTCCCTCTCTTGCATGGGACCAGACTGGACCCTCTGCATACAGGAGACAGCTGTGTAGCTGGGTCTGTTTGAGGGGCCCTGGCAGTGTGATCAGGATCTATCCCTGGTGCATGAGCTGGCTTTCTGGATCCCATTACCTAGGCTTGGACACCCTGCTCACACCTGATAAAGCGGGGAGGGCCTTGGTCCTGCCTCAACTGAATGTACCAAGTTTAACTGTCCTCCCATGGGAGAACTGACCCTGTTGGAGGAGAAGATGAGAGAGGAATGTGGGATGAGAGTGGGAGGAGGGATGAGAGGGGGATCTGCGGTTGGTATGTAAAATGAATTTAAAAAATCAAAAAAAAAATAAAGTGAGGAAGCTGAAGCATACCTCATTTTCTAGGTCAGATTGTATAAATTTTCAAGGTTCTTGTGTTAGGATATATAACCAAAGGCACATGGTGGCTCAGGCCCTCCTGGAAATTGAATCTTATTGAATTTTCTGACAGTACTTCCATTATTTATCTTAATTAGTGTATGAAAGTTACTTATTGAATAATTCCTTTTTTCATATTAATAATCTTAATGATCTGATAATTACAGACATTGTGTGTCTATATAAGTAGATTTCAAGTTATTAAAGAAAAAACTATGATCATTGCCCCATGACACAATTAAGTACCAATAGAAGATTAGTTTGTAACTGACTTTGGTTGATTTTGATAAATATCCAAGTATATGGTCACTGTTGTAAAAGAAGCCACCTCTGCCAGTTGCATCATTTCAATTGCACCTCCCTTGAGTGGAAGATGGATTATACATCCCTAATCTTAGGGCTGAAGAAGAGTGGTATGCAAAAAGAAATTTTTGCTAGGCAAGCTGTAGGTGCACTGACTGGAAAGGCCAGCCACAGTCTTTTAATTTCTCACATTAGACTATATACTTGAGGGCAATTCTGTAGTTTTCTTTTTCTGGTTTCTCTGACATATCCTAAAACACAAAGCAATAAGCGTGCACATCACATAATAGAAGTCACCGGGGTAGCAAGGTGCAGAACACTCTCCTTTGACAATAAACAGAGAGCATGTTCTTCCTGAGGTAGAAATTGCTGTGGATTTTAGAAACTAAGAACCCAATCAGCCCAAAGAAACCTAAGTCAGGGATACTAGCCTGGAACAAGTTGATGACCAGGAAATAAGGCTGTCACCCAAGTAATCCCCCTACACTGAACTGGACACTGAAAAAGCATTCCTGGAAATCATGGCAAGAAGGAGCGTAGAACATAGGGACTTGCCACCAGTAATCTATGCAGTCATTCTTGGAGCCCAGAGACTGGATTAGGATTTCTAAAAGATTGAGTCCATGGTCAGACCATGAGGCAACATCCTTACAAAGAAATTTCCCAGTCATCTGAAGCCACTCATGAGTCTACTGCTCTTGCTCACAGGAACAAAGAATCCACAAAAAAAAAAAAAGGTGAAGGAGAAAGTTGAATTCAAGCACTTTTTTTTTCACCCTAAGAGTGAAGAAACCAGTGTCTATATTGAAAGTGTCCAATGTTGCTTTAACTTGCCTGACCAGCTCTTACCCCAGAGATAGCCTCAGGTCCTGCTGACCTGGGTGCCATGAGGGTCAACTTTCCTATAAGACTCAGGTGTTTTTGAAGACCTGGGAGCCATGAGGGTCAACTTTCCTATAAGACTCAGGTGTTTTTGAAGAATGCCCCCCCATTTCTTCAAGACAGTTCTCTCTCTCTCTCTCTCTCTCTCTCTCTCTCTCTCTCTCTCTCTCATGCTCTCTCACAAAACTGTTTAAGGGCTGTGAATCTTGAAGTCCTAGCAGGGTGGAGCTTCAAAGGGAAGATGAAGCAGAAATGCACTGCCCAATACTTCCAGCCTGGACCTGCTCATCATCTCCCATTCACACGCTGCAACCGTTAGATGTTGAACTAGTATAATTGACCTTTGTGTTCATAAAAATTGGAATTCCAGTCAACTCATTAACTAATTCCAGCACCGTTTTCCTTTAGGAGTCAACAATACTGAAGAGAAAAAAGTGAATTTAGTTTGTTGGGTAACAAAACACTGCAATGGAAAGAGGAAGAGGAACAAAGGAAAATAAGGAGAAAAAGGAGTGTGTCTCAGAAATTCCGATCCTTTTGATTTAAAGACTGTTCCCTTTCATGTGTATCTTATAATAGTAAGCGCCCTAACATGAAATGTTCTTTTGGATATAATTTTTTAAGGAATGTCACTTCTATGTCTAATGTTGAAAAGTGTTCTGTAAGAATGAGTACAGTAGTAAGAAAATTAATAGAGTATATAGAAAAAGACTTAAAATATTGATACTGCATGAAATATGAGTTTGNTAATACAATGCACAGCCTAACTGCAAAAACAATGCAGAACACTGTAAAGAGAGGATGGATTTTTGTTCCTATTGCAACAGTTGTTTTGACTCATTCTGAGGAAAAGTACCCAGTGTTTAATTTAATCTGATATTTACATTCATGTATATTCATGTACTCTTGCTTGTAAATGTGAGATGAATACAAATGCATCATGTTTGCTAAAAAAAGAAAACAAATAAAATGTAGTCACAAATGAACAGGAGTTCATAGTAAGACTTTCCATTATATATCAAGTGACCACATGCCCTGATTGGTCTGGGACATCCTTGGTTTATCCTTACTATCCAGTGTTATGATAGCTAGATCTCCTTTCACTTCTGAAAGTGTTGCAGTTTGGACAAGACAAATAAAGTTCTGTAAATTCTAATGTTTAATCCATGTTTACTGCTGCATTGCTCACAGTAGCAAGGAAATGGAAATAGCCTGGCTGTCCACCGTCAGATGGATATATTCTAACAATGAGATAAATAAAATTACCATGGATTTTATTCATCCGTAAAAGAAAATGAAATCATGAAATTTTTAGAAAAATGGATGAAACTGGAAAGTACTACAGTAGCCAAGTAACTTAGAAAGACAAAACTCATATGTTCTTTCTCATCTTCCGATCTTTCCTCTTTGTGTGTGTATACAGAAGTGAGTATATGCTATGAAATTAGAAAGGGGAGCATAGGAGGAAAAAAGATATTGAGGAAAGTAGAAGAGACATGAAAGGAGAAAGGATGGAAGTTCACAAGGGGGGAGTCAAGGGAGTGGAGAGAAAAGGGAAGAAGAGAATCAGTGAAAACAAAATCTGTTTAAATAGTAAAAGTTAGCATGTTATATACTAATTCAAATAAAATATATTGATAAAAATAAAATATAGTCTTTAAAATTGCTGTAAACATCAAAATTTTAAAACCAATGAAGTAAAATTTTGGCCCACTGTCTTTGCCATTATGTTATTACCTGTGAACATCTTAAAATTCTAAGTGATCTAACTCCATCTTAGTATAAAGCATCAGGAAGTGTTTGTAGACTTACATTTTATTCAATTTTCAATCAGGTAAACAGAAGACTGTGCCAAGTAATGTAGAGATCAGAATTGTTATACTGTGAAAAATGAAAAACAGTGAAAATGCAGCCAGACAAGTTGGAACAGACCCATAATCCTAGCTACAAATAGAGCTGAGGCAGTGGAATCACAAGTTTAAGGCCTGCATGGACTGAAGAATAAGGTTAAGGCCAATCTGGACAACTTACAAAGACCTTACCTAAAACTAAAAATTTTTAATGCAAAATAAAAAAACAATAAAGGACTGGATTCATAATTCATATTCAGATAGATAGATGATAGATAGATAGATAGATAGATAGATAGATAGATAGATAGATAGATAGATAGATAAATTTACATGTTTTGAGTGGTGATAATGCTTTGAAAAATTATCTACAGTACTTCAAGTGATAAAACATGAATCATTTTATGACCAACCAATTCCACTGCTAGCCAAGAGATATGAAAATGATGAATACTTTTTTAAAATGTGGAACTACTTATAATAGTCAAAAGTAAAGTACTGGCCAAAATGGGTAAATGAAAAATGTGGTATATCCATGCAATGGAACAGTATTCTCATGAAAATAAATGTAGAACTGATTCACACTACAGCATGCATAAACCTTGAAACCATTAGTGTAAGGTCTCACTATGCAACCCTAGCAGGCCTGGAACTTGCTATATAGATCACACTGGCCTCAACCAGCTCTACATCTCTCTCTCCAGAGCCAGAATTAAAGGCATGCCTTACCATGCCGGTCTGTATCACCCTTTTATACATATTAATCCTGATACAAGGACCAATCCTAGAGAAGAGACTTAAACTGCAATGCTGTTTTCTCTTCTGATGCTCTCTTTTTAAGAAGCATTACAGTTTAAGGTGTGGCGTTGGTTGAAGCCAGTGTGAGCTCACATAGCAAGTTCCAGGCCTGTTAGAGTTACAGAGTGAGACACTACCCAATAACAGTGATGATGATGATGATGATGGTGGTGGTGGTGGTGGTGGTGGTG
>LZPO01087828.1:0-13018 GCA_001675575.1 Neotoma lepida | reverse complement strand
TCTCCAAAGTAACAAGCACCCAGCAGCACATTGCTTTATTGAAGGAAAGAGACTGCAATGGGAAAGACACCATATTGATTCTCTGAAGCCTTTCTCCCGTAGGGCCAAACACTAAAAATAACCTGAAGAAAAAAAATATTTCCAACTTTTGAAACAAATTTCTGCTATTGAAGTACCAAGAATTCTGTTTCATTTTCTACTTACATCCTGATGGTGCTAATACACCATGACACTCAGACTCAGACCCTCTACCTACCAAACCCAGGTGTCCTCTGCTAAGGCTAAAGGCAGCTCTTCCCATGGAAGAGATAANATGCAGAAGGGAGATCTGGGTATACAAAGCAATGCTTTAAAGCAANGAGAGAGGAGCACACCTGGGGAGTGAATCAGGAGGCTAGCCTGTCTGCAGTTAAACAGCCGCGACTGGGGAAAGCTAGACNTGGACACACTGCCAGGAGTAGTGGGGAGAAGGGAGGTGATATGAATCTTACTGGTCNTTAAAAGGAACCTTAAGGTCCCCTGTGAGAGCCACTGAAAAGGCATTGCTTTCTAGCTTACTCAGTTCCTTTNTCTTTTGTGTGTCTACCATTGCTTAGCCTTGACCATATATCTCAAAAGGCATTTTCGAAATAAAAGTGAAGAGGGTAAAGAGATGGATGGGGACTGTATGAGATGACTCAACAGGAAAAGTCATCTGCTTCCAAGTCTAAAGACCTGAGTTTGATCCCTGGGTGGAACATACTGGAAGGAGAGAACTAGTTCCTACAAGTTGTCCTCTGACCTCCACACACATGCCAGTGCACACACATCCANGCACAAACACACATACACACAGACACATACACATGCATAAACACATGTGTGTCAGTACACATAAAAGAAATCAAAATGTAATAAAATGTATTATTTNAAAAANTAAGTGGATCCAGAGAGACNAGGTAACAAGGAGGGCTCATGAGAGGATGCTCAGATGTGAGTGGACTGAGGACAGCGAGGGATGGGTGATCAGGTTAGGGTGGGGAGCAGAGAGGGACAGTACTGAAAGAGACTACTGGAAAGAGGCAGGTATTTGGAGGGCAGGTAAAAACCTGCCGCAAAGGAAAGCTCCCAGGATTCTAGAGGATGACCCCAGCTAAGACTCCTAGCAATAACAGATAGATAGCCTGAACTGGCCATCTCCTATGACCAGACTGGTGCCTAGCCCAATTGTCAGCAGAGAGGCTTCATCCAGCAACTGATGAAACAGATGCAGACTCATAGCCAAACGTTAGACAAAGTCAGGGAATTCTGCAGAAAAGGGGAAGAAAGGATTGTAGGAGCCAGAGCAGTCAAGGACACCACAAGAAAACTCACAGAATCAACTAACCTGGGCTCATAGGGGATAACAGAGACTGAACCAACAACCAGGGAGGCTGCATGGGACTGACCTAGACACTCTGCATATATGTGACAGTTGTTTAGCTTGGTCCACTTGTGGGACTCCTGGCACTGGGAGCAGGGGCTTTCTCTGANTCTTTTAGTGGACTTTGGGGACCCTCCTCCTGATACTAGGTTGCCTTGCCCAGCCTTAATACACAGGAGGTTCTTAGTCTTGATAGGCCATGTTTTGTTGATATCCATAGGCAGTCTGCCCTTTTCTGAAAAGAAATTGAGGAGCAGATGTTGGGGGGTTGCAGAGGGGAGGTTGGGGGAGGGATTGGGAAGAAAGGAGGAAAGGAAAACTATGGCCAAGATGTCAAATAAAGAAATAAATTTGTTTAAAAAAAATAAGATCAAGAAATGTAACCAGTATGTAGAGATATATGTCACAGAATGAATATTGTTTGGCCTCAGAGAAGAATGAGCCCATCATATAAGCAGCATACGGATAGAATTAGAGAATATTATATGGGGTGAAATAAAACAGACAGAAAAAGAAGAACCTGTGTTGTCTTTCAAATGTGGAAGTTACAAAACTTGACCTGAATGTAGACTAGTGGCTAGCAGAGGTTTAAGGAGGGAAAGCAGTATGTAGAGAAAGGGATGCTNGATTTGATCAGTGACTATTGCATTCATGTGTTGAAATTAATGTGTGTCATTAATATATTAATATATTAATATTAATATATGTTAACTGAAAATGAAATAGTCATAAAATATTTTTAATTTATTTCAATGAAAGTAATTTCTTAAATATCATGAATATATAAATATACAGTGTAAATATATACTTAGCTATATATAACTATGTACCATTATGCTTACATATATATATACTTATTATATATACAAATATATATCCTTATGTCTTTACTATGTGTTTCACATACTCTCACTTTTCATGCTAATCAAGAGCTTTGGGCAAAGTAAATATTCTTGTTAATATTTGCTGGGAGAGTTTTCAAAGTATTTACAATATTTAAAATCATTGATGAATATTAATTCAATAATGTATTAAAATATGTAACACAGATTCTTAAACATAGTGCATACATCTTTAATGAAGAGCAGCAGTGCACTTTTAAATGAAAAAATGGTACTTTGAAAAGTTGTATTCCCACATGAAATGACATTTGTAAATNTAACTATGTTTTTTACTCAGAGTGGCCAAAAGTTAAGAACAGTGGCTTTTAGGATCGTGAAAACTCTTATTCCCAGGGAGTCTTCAGTTATATGAAGTGAGGTATGGATCGAGTATTGATAAGCATCTGTAAAGGAGAATTAAACTCGACAGAGAACACAGAGATCAAACTCCCCTGGCTTGCCCCGATGAGCAGCCGTCAAAGGTTTTCATCATTGGATCTTATGAAGAGACCCTTCATTAATCCTGTAAAGGTTCATATAGCTTTAGCCAGTGGCTGAAGAAATAAGCCAGGATGATCAGAGCAGCCTGTACCTTTCAGGGAGTTTCTAAAGGCATGTTTAGCGGAAACTCTTCAAATAAAAAAGGAAATAGTTTCAATAACAGTCATTACCTTTGGATAGAACTAAACATATAAGTAAGAAAATTTTCCGGGTAAGCCAGGCATCAAAGCCTCCCAGGATGCTTTCATTAAAGTTAATTCACTAAGATATGAACAGTAGGCACNTATTTTCAGCTCAATNCGAGCAATGCTTACTAGATATTACACTATACTATCACTTTGAGACAGTTTTACTNAGCATGTGTCAGAGAAATAAGTCATTGCTTTACTTACTATTTTTATATTTTTGAATTAAAATATAAANGCATCACTACCACTTTCCTTTTTCTCCCCCGAACCCCTCCCATATTCTCCCACTCCCTCTTATATTGATGGGCTCTTTTTCTTTGATTATTATTATTCCATAGAGAGAGAGATGCACAAGTATATAAACACAACATACTGAGTCCATTTTTGCTGTTTGTGTGCATATGGTTTCAGGGCTGACCACTTCTTATTAGATAGCCAATGAGGAAGCTCATCACCACAAGTTAATTCTCCCTCTCGCAGGAGTCACTAGTTTCCTGTAGTTCNTTGTCTAGGAATGGGACTCCATGACTTTTCCTATACCCATCTAACTGTTATGTTTAAATCAGGTCTTACTTGTGCAGCCGTTTCTAGAAGAGACACTCTTACAGCAGACTTCCTGATCCTCTAGCTCTTACAACCTTTCTGCCTCGCCCCCATTTTCTATGGTGTTCTCTGAACCTTGGATGCAGGAGCTGTGTTGTAGATGATGACATGATATGTGTATNTCCTGTGTATATTGGTGTTATGTAACCGTTTCCTCCAAGATTGAAACATTCTATCCTGCNAGGAAGCTCTTTATACAGGAAACAACTCAAAACAGCTTCAGGAAGTCCCCGAAACTGACCAAAGGAAGCAAGCTGCAAAGAAGACAGACCAGACCAGCTGCTGGAAAAAGCAGAAACAAGCCGAGCTGCCTTGGAAAGGACACTCTCTGACCTGTAGAGCTACCTGCAGGCTGTGCAATGCGCTTCCGGGTTTCCAGGCTTTTGTGAGCTGCCACTCATGCTGGGGTGGGCTTTGGTGATGCAGCTGNCTTTATGTCATTTCTTCTCCTGTAAGCAGCCCCTCACCCATACTCCTACCTGTAAACAACCCCAATAAAACTCATTGGTTCATCAAGTCGGACTTAGGTGGTATCTTTACTTTAGTCTCTCATAGGAACCCTATCTGGAGTGAGTAGACCTGTGTATGACATCTCCCCAAGGAAAGTTTTATCACACAACAATTGGAGAGTGTGTATGACAGTGTGCATTCGAAGGTCAAAGGGCAACCACTATACCTGGCTTTATGTCGGTTCTGGGTCACTGAGCTCAGGGCTTCAAGCTTGCCTGGCAAGTGCTCTACCCTATGTGCCATCTCCCCAGCCCATAAGCTTTCACAATTTTTTTCTTAGTAACCAAAATCATAATTTCCTTTTAAGAATGTATTCTTTTTCCACTTTAGGTTCAAATTATGAGCAATAATCCACTTTAGAAATATAATCAAGCAATCCTTTATCTCAAACGTGGGGAAAGATGGATTTTATATTTAATAAGTGCAAAATTTAAAGTGTAATGTACATTATGCTATAGAACACCCTCTGTAGAGGTTGGATCATCATGGGACACATTTATGCTTCTATAGGAAATTGTGTGAATATTTATAGCAAAAATAAATTAAACCACCTGCCATCAAACCTCAATTATTGATGCTAAATATATTTTATAACCCTTAGGGCTCCCAAAGTTTCTGGACTTTAGGACTTAGTATTAATCTTACACACATTTAGAAATCTCTCACTACTTTTCTTTTTAAAGTTATTGCTTACAAATACCATTTTTAGGATTTAATATTTGGTTATTTGTTCTGTTTTTTAANTGTATATTACATTCTTAATGAATGCTTTGTATATTCTCATCAAATTATACTGGAATTCTAGCTATAGGCAAAAACTCATACAAGTTTTCCAACACAATAAAATGCAGAACAAAGATACCAAAAATATATATTAAATAATGTTTTTAAAATATCATTGTTATTCATTCATTTGNTTTTACCTGGAGGATTTTTTTATAAGATAGCAAATTTTTATTATTTTAAAAAATTACTTTGTATTTATTTTATGTGTGTGCAGATGCAGGTGTGAATATATGGCTTTTGTGCACATGTGTGGGGGTGCATGTATAGGGGTAAGAGGGCAACTTGTAGAAGTCAGTTCTCTCCTTCCACCACGTGAGTCCTATAGAATGAACTCAGGTGCTTGGGGTTGGCAGCAGGCAACTTTATCCACAAAAACCATCTCAATGGCCACCATTTTTCTGTTTTAAACCTAGGATTTCCCAACTATCAAGTCTCATATTTTAGATTACCTTTACATTTTAGAAGATGTATATTTATACTGTTTTGGGAAAACACAGCAAATGGAGNATTTTTTTGAGATTGGGTCTCAAGTAGTCCAGGCTGTGCCTNACTTCTGGTCCTGCCATGTTCATTCATCTCCCCAGCGCNNACAATACAGCATGGACCTCTCCACCTGGCAAATTGGGACTTTTACTAGTTAATTTTAAATCTTCATCCTTGATACTATATATGCCTCAATCATTTGGGAGGTCCCAAATNCTAAATGTGGGACATTTTAGTAAACATATAAAAAATGAAAAGACTAATAGAAGAAANCAAAATAAGGAAAGAGAAGGAAATATAGGAAGAAAGATGAGGAAGAGAAACAGAAAGAAATAAAGGAAAGNAGAAAAAAGAAGAAAACNTAGCTGAATGTATGNTGGCACTAATTCCTCTAGCACTTTAATTCTAACTTTTCAGAATCAAACCTAAGATCAGAGAACCCTCATGAAATTACTGGTTTTTGAAACCCAGGAAAAACTCAGAAATGAGCCAAAAAAAAAATAGAATTAAAAGTGATTACCAGTTACAAGAAATGTAGTGGGTCCTGGAATAGATATTTATAAAACAAAACCACACAATTTAAATTAGGCCAAATACCCAGAACATAAACAATGTGAAATAAACNCGAAGGTAGAGGAGGATCCACCCAGTTTGGAAATCTGAAGCCAGGGTNCAGACTCTTCTCACAGAGCAACAGAGGGAAAAGGTTGCACGGTTCGCATCACAGGTTACTTTTCCCTCTTCCTGTGCAGAGGATGAATGAATGGCCAGGTTGGGGCAGAAGCTCATACCAAGTGACTGGGATATACATGCCTGCCTCTCAGTGACCAAAAGCGTGCTCATTTGTAAGATTATTAAGACACCTTCGGTAAGTCTCTATCCTATCATTTTCCACCTTGCAACAGGCCTCAACAGAACTATAGGAAAAAGAAAATCAAAGAGAAAAACAAGGAACGAAGTAGGAGGTGAAGAAGAAAGGAAGGCTCCTAGGACATGTCTTTTGCATGGAGTTCTCTTGCAAAATTTACTCATTCAAAGCCTATCGGCTGCTACGATTTTTCTGATTCTTATACTTGTCAGTGTCTTTAAAGAGCAAAGTAATCACGGTAACAACGGGAGTACTGTTTATTCTTGGTCACTGAGTTAATCGGCTCTCACAGTGCATGAATGTGGCGGGCTGTGCACTGAGGACATTATTCATTGCTGCTTCCTTTTTTTTTTTTTGCCTTTGGCAAAACTTCCACCAGCAGTGATAAATAATTCCATACCCCTAAGTGGATATTATTATTATTTTCAAGTGTGAGCCACAGCTGGCTCCTAGCCTGTCAGCTCTCCCGTTGCAGATGCTGTGCGCGTACCTGTTGACAATCGTCTGGGTGGAAACTGATCACCATCCCCACTGCCACGCTTCTGCTCTTTCATCGCGATGGTGTTCCCTGAAAAGCAAGACAGCCAGGGGACAGAAAGAGACTCTGACTGAGGCAAAGGTGCAAACANACAGCACATTCTGCTTGCGGCGTTGGAGCATCACCTACTTTTCCGGTGTTTTACTTTGCAGCAAACTCACTTTCCAGTGGAACTGCCAGCTTCTCTGTGTTAAGGAGGCATGGTGGAACCACGGGCTAGCAGAAATATTCATCATACGTGCTGAAGTTACATCATAAATTAAAAGGAAAATGAGGACCAGGATTTGTTTTGTTGTTACTCTCTGAGCCCCACTTCTGTTTTCCCGGCTTCCTGATCCCTTTTGACACACACATTTCCTTCAACCCCTGGTGCCTAGTGACTTCACAATGCCCCCTGGCTGGCCTCAATGCAATATTCTGCCTGTCTGGGATTATTATTNTCAACCTCTTACTTCTTTTCCCCATCAGAATGCACTCTTCCAGCCCATTACTCAGAGTCCTGTGACAATGAGTCCCAACCACTTTATTGGACAGCCAAATACCTCCAAATGTATCATGCATCAATTGGGTTTCTCCCTGTCCCCCTGCTCTGAAGTCAGTTAAAGAATTGTGAAATAATAAAAATGCTCAACTTAAAGAAAGTAAAAACTAGTTACAAAGGACATGTACTTTGAAGTGCCACCAAAATTATACCCTGTGCTGGTTGCTATGTCTAGTTGAATAGCTAACCATCTTTATTAAGGTTAAAACACTAAACACATAGTATTTTTGAAATAATGCAGCCTTAGTAAAATGTCAGGATCATGGGCATGCACCATCACAAGCTGTGTATGCTGGTGATGGAACCCAGGGCTTCGTGCATGATAAGCATACACTCTACGGACTGAGCCGTATCCCCGGGCACTTGTAGAGAATTTATAAGATGAGAATAATATTTCCATTATTCCTAAGCAAATCACACAACAACCTCCCTATGGAAACAAATAGGATTCTTTTAAGTGTGTTTTGTTACTATCAGTTGGGAAATTCATTGGACATTAAGGAATAGCTCAAAAACACACTTTTGGTATAATTTTGGAAAAATAATCAATTAAAGAAATTAGACATGAATCATTGGTTGAATATTGACAAAAACATCATCACTATTTTCTGGGAAGTTTCATGGTTGAGAGAAAGTAGTGGACTTTGGCTAAAGGAAGTTAAATTTTNCTTCCATATCTCCTACTAAGTAGTTATACAATCTTTGAAATGGAAGAATATTTTTATATATTGTGTTTTTTTAAATAAACAAATAATGGAGTGAATGGCCCTGAACTTGTCAGTTTTAATAACCATGAACCTAAAAACTAAGGTTGTTGGCCACAACAATGTCATAGTTCTTATAGGACAGAAATTTTATTTCCCCCAAACTCATCCCAAGAGAGTCAGTAGGTAGTTTCTGAAATAGAGTTGGAGAAAAGTGGCCAACCACAGGGAATCAGAGATCAAAGGATGTTCGCACCCCTCCTCTTTGCCTACTTTCTTTCGGATCAAAAAGATAGTGGTGTCATGAGATCCCTGCATGTTGGTGACACTGCCCCAGGCACCAAATGCCATCACAACTCTTCATGTCCATTACAAACCTGAGGTCACAAAAAAGCAAAATGGAGGGGAAAAAAAGACTGTAATTCAATACTACTGAGCAAGGTACTCTCAAAGATGTTTCCCAAACAGCTGTGGTATGTCCCTACTGGCTTACTGACTTGCATAGAGGGCCCTCGCCTGTCCCCAAACAGGAGCTAGGAAAGTAGATTGAACTAAGTTGTTAAAAAGCACAAGGAAGAAAATTCTCACAGTGGAAGGGAACATTAAAGTGGTGTGTTATCACTTTATGGAGTTGGAGTTTATGAACTCTGAAGTGCTGTGCCAATGTTTGTTAAGTCGGAGGCACGTTGCCACCTTCTTTCTTCTCACAAAAATCTATTTTGTTTTCATTTTAAATTTTAAAAAGAAAATGACTGCTTTATAATTTAAGNTTTAAAAAACTGGAGTGGAGGAGGACTGAGAAATGAATTTCCCTTGATGGCTCAGTTCCCTCCACAGGCTGTGACTCCAGACAGCCCCTTAACTCTTCTAAGCCCCGGGTTCTGTTTGTGTGAGGCATCTGTGCTAATTCCTAGGAACGTATTCCGATTGCATGTTCCAATGACTCTGATAAGTAACATACGATGCTATTTTCCTCAGAGCCATTTTCAAGTGACAAAGAAATTAAGTAGTAAGGGAAATTAAAATTTAATTTTCTAAAGCACATATCTGACCTTTATTTTAAAAAATGACAATCTACTAACACAAACCTGAAGAAATACAAAAACATAACATTTCTGAATGTTGAGGCAAAAAGCATCTTCAAGAAAGGAAGAANCAGGGTTCTGCAGAGAAGTCGTTAGACAGCCCCAAATCGTACTGGAACAGATATTCAGTGCTAGAGTGAGTAGTTCCAATTGATGGGAATTATTTTTAAAAACATTTTTGCTAACATTTATTGAGTACACCTTCTGCCAATCATTATGGTGAGGATTTAGGACAGGTGGTTTATTTAATCTGATACAACATGGCATTTTACAAGTTTTGACAATTAAACTTTCCATCAGTGTTATAAATTAGGAAGCAACTGTGTGAAGCTCCTAGCAGCTGTGTCAAGGCTCCTGTTGGCATATGCCCTCAATTCTCAGGATGTCACCCCCTCACACCAGGTGGTACCTCTGTCATGCTACATTGTTAGGTGCTCTCTCTCGCTCTCTCTCTCTCTCTCTGTCTCTCTCTCTGCCTCCAGAAAGCTGCATTAATGAATATGACTTAATACAAAAGTAATAGCAATAACATACAGCATTAAAACGAATACTCATATTAAAGTTTAAAGTTTATAATGCTTGGCAAATTTCTGTACTTCCCAGATATATATTAACAAAGGGATGCTATATTTTTTTTATTATCCTTTCCTCCTATGATTGAAACAGCAAACTAAAAGCAAAGACGGGTAAATTCAATTTTACCAGTAAGACTGATCCTCATCATTCATGCGCCTCCAGAACAAATCAGGACTCACTAAAAATAAAATCTGGTGAGTAAGGTATCTCTCTGAGTTTGGNTTTCACCCATCGTAATACAAATACACGTGAAATTCTCTTTTATTTAACCAAGACGTTTTGCTCTGGGGGCTACTTAGCTGTGGCACCTTAAGAAGAAGAAGGAAATGAAACTTAATGGCAGCACGTTAAATACCAAACAGTCCCTTCATCTTTGCTTTCACTGGTGTCCTATTATGGCCTGATATGAGAGAAGGGNGAGNTGTTTTCACCTCCTGGAGAAAAGAATGCAAGTTAAAAAATCTCCTTTCTTGTTTTACTAGTGCCCCCTCTAGTGGGATTTTCAGAGTAATGCAGACGAAAAGGATTTTTTTTAAGACATTTGAGCACATATTTTGTTTGCTTTCTTACATTTCCTTTTTAGAAACATTCTAAACACAATGATGTGAAATAAACAAACATAATAGTGCATAATAGATGTACAATAGCTTCAGCAGCAATTGTAATTAAACAGAGGAGTGATAAAAATCTGGGCTATATTCAGAAAGGGGAAGGTTTTCAATAGCATGTGGCAGACAGACATGAAAACATATTTTGCCAGAATTCACTGTCACTCATTTCGTGGCTTGACTTTTTCTCTCTATCAGCCCATTTGGCCGTTAGCCTAAGACTTTCCACCAGTCACATTCTTCTCGTTTTCTTCAAAAACTTACCTCCTTCACTCCTTTACTTTATTATTACTTCATTAAGTACATAATTTCCTTCATCTCGAACTTCCACAATCCTTTGCCTGTATTGGGTCCTCAGNACCAACCCATATTAACTAATCCTANTTACGATTTACAAGCATTNCTTTTCTAATAGTTTCCTAGCATTACTTATTTNTCCCATAAAAGCTGCGTGTTTGTACNCTAAAAATAAAAAGAAGAAAAACTACCTGGCCCCAAATGAACAACATTCTTAACACTGCTTTATCGGATGCTTCCTGGAGATGTCTTGAGTTTGGTAGATGGATCTTGTTCTACGGGGATCTCCGTCAACTTCTGGTCTTATGCATTTAATGTGCTTCCCTGGTGATAGCCTAAGGGTGCTCTCACTAAACAATTAATGTGAGGCATCTCTTGGGAGCCTAATGGGTATTTAGCAATAAGTGCAATTCCAGTGAATTGTATAATGTGATATTTTGACAACGCATATGGAAAAGTGGGAGAAAGGTGAACTTTACTCCTAAAAGGCAATAAAACACACACCTTCAGTTGTTTCCCTTTTGCTACTGCTTGGAGACAAANGATAACCAAGATGTAGTTTTGAGTGTTGTTGTATTTGCCAGCTTTTGCCACTTTGGCATAATACCATGCTCCGGTTCAGTCTTATTGTTGTAATGTACAATTTCAATCTATTAGTGAAAGTAAAATTTGCTGTGACATTTGATTCCAAAGCCTCAAGCAATGAAAGGGGTAGCACTGTACAGGATATTTGTATTGTGTTAATAAAAGATGATGCTACCATATGATGCTAATACTAAGCAGAGAACACTGACTATTGTTTTCTAGACCAGAGTTACACTCTAATTTTAGAGCAGCTGTGTATCCCAGTTTTGGATATAATCATTGCACCAATATATTTTTTAAGATTCTGCTTAAATCATTTGTATTTTCTTCTCCCAAAACACCAAGAGAATAGGAAGGTTGCTTTCGAGTGGTAATTTAGATTTAAAGTGGTTTATATCAGAATAGTGTATTTTGTTATCAGAATATCTTCTGCATCTATAGCAAAATTATGAACATAAATAAAGTAAGGGTATAGCTCATTTCTAAAGAAAATTAGTTGATTTTGATTCAAATCAATATAATAAAGTGAATANAGATATTAACTCCAAAATATATTTTAAGCAGTTTCTTGTTTATTTTCATCCCTCCACCTGAATTGATTAGAAAGTATGTACAACATTACAATTATATATATGCTTACATATGAAGACACATACACCAGATAGATGCTCAAATGCTCATCATTTTAATACATCTGGAGTTTACGACATGAATGGAAAACAATCACCCTTTCTGAACTCCTACACTTTAATTTAAATCCACATAATAAATTTTCTTTCCAATTTTTCTTGTTCTTCTAATGAAGTTTGCACTCAGACTTTTATTTCATGTCAGTACTTTTCTCTTCTCAGAAAAATAAATAAATAAAACATACATTGGCGGGGAAAAAAAAAAACTTGTGGCATGATACAGAGCACACAGATTTAAAAGCACAGCCCTTGAAGGAAGGAGACGTGACGGACGCGTTATCATCACATATGCTGTTCCCATAACTTCCTGTCTATGATGGTTCGTGAGGATTCTCTAGCGTCGATAAGACGTGAATACAACTCCAACAAGTATCTCCTCTATCAGAATTTGTAAAGTTTTAGTGACTCCCCTCAAAAATGACGCTTCCTCATGGAGACTACTTGACAGGAACAATCACACATAAATGACCATAAAAGGGTTTCATCGTTTTTTCTCAGTCCTCTTTTACATCCTTGGGGCTAGCAACTGAAACTTCCCTATGCCAGGCAGGCTTCTGTGGCTTGGCTTTCAGCGTGTGTGCCTGTCTGAATTATCACTGAACTTACGCTACAAATTCATACGTTGTGAGGAGAATTACACAAACAGCTGCATCAATCTATTAAGCATAGCAATTGCATTATGGGGGTCAATAAAAGATTGGAGGCANGATATCTGGAAAGTAATTACTTCTCCTTAGTGAATATATAGCCTGGTGATTTCTGAGTGCTGTAGGCATAACTATGCTATATATTTTATAGTTTATAAATAAATAGTTATTACTTTACACTAAGGCTAGGAATACATCCATTGAAAAAGTTAATTTGTTGTAAAGAGGCACATTTTGCTTAAACTACTTACATATAATGGATTATCCGGTAATTCCAATATGCTGTAATTGAGAATTACCTCTCTCAANGTGGAATATTCAATTGCATTTTGTACATCTGGGAGAAAAATGTATTTTCACCTCAGCTAGTCTCTTCTGCATTAAAAGCATGATTTATAGCATATATTTTATGTAGGGAATAATGGCAATACAAAGTCAACTTTATGCAATGAATAATTTAGAATTATTTCTTTAGTTTAAGTGTATTTGCATGCAAATTACATGACATAATTATTCTCACATAGCA
>LZPO01087827.1:35232-52604 GCA_001675575.1 Neotoma lepida | reverse complement strand
AGTCTTTGTGCACGTTTAGACTTATAACCCTATTGGTCAATAAACTGCAGCTGGGAATCTGGGCAGCTGAAGTAAAGTGTTATAGCTCAGGGTGGAAAAGAGGTAACCTGGGACAAGGGGTGTAAGACTGGGGAGAGTCTCAGGAGAGACTGATCCTCTTTAGATCACCCTTATTGATCATTATTTTTGCAAGTAAAATGTGCTTGTGAAAACTGACTTTTGGATAAATTAAGAGATTATTTTAAAGTTTTTATTTATTTTGTTTTCATTTCTAAGTTCCTAGAGATGGTCTGTGATCAATAGGTTAAAAGGGGAAGGCATGAGCTTAGAGCAGGAGAGCAGACAAGTTAGAGACTACTGAAGTGCTGATGTGACAGACATGCAAAGCTGCATCTCCAGCCATTGTGGGGTGCGAACTGTAAGATGGGTTATGTTGTACTCCACTTTTATTGCTACTGATGTGGGATTTCTTTGTGAACTTGTATATTTCATTACATGGTTGAGTGTCAGTAGCCACTGCTTTTTTTATTGTGTTATAATTTCTCTTGCAAGAAAGGATCTCTAATTCATTAGTAAATAAATTGATATAAACAGCTCTGGACTGTGTATTCTCAAAAACTAATAATACCAGGAAGGAAATACATGTGCCTTATGTCTCTTATGAATGGCTTCCTGGCATTTTTCTTGCCACAAAATTCAGAGAAAATTGTGTTTATCTGTCTCACTGGAGGAAAGCAAAAGGACTTAAGAGGACCTACAAAAGCTTTGGGAGGAAAACCGGATTTTCTTAACATTATATTATCTTAAGACACAAAGCAGTAGGAAACCATTTCCTGTTGAATTTATATCATACTTCCAAATAAAATCTTTTCAAATTACTGATATAAACTTGAGTTCACTTTCTCATACAAACTTCTTAACCAGGTTTTATGCTTGAAAAACTCATCCTGTCTTTCACTGTCAAATGTAACATCTTCATGTCTAAGGGAAATTATTTTTAACTCAATTAGACTTTTAATATATGTTGAACTGGGCCCAGATGATGTACATATTATGATCATCACATGATTCATTTAAATGTTACTGAGAGAATATCATGTCAAAAATAGATGTCTGACATATATATGAGAACAAAGGTTCAGGCCATCAGTATCAGTTAAGTTTGCTAAGAAGAATGCTTGTAGAATTTTCTGGCATCACAGACATGTGCTGTGGTCTTTGATATTAGCAAATTGAGCTTCTCTACAGTCTGCTAGAGATCTATAGCTAGCACAGGCTGAACCTGAGCTTGACCAGTTGCCTGCAGTTGGAACACTTCTTTAAGTATGGAGAAGATGACTCAGCCCACCAGAGGTCTGCAAATATTACTGGATCTCCTCTCAGATTCAAGTGTTTGTGCCCATATGTCCATGAGCCATATAAAAGTTACTCATTCCTAGAAGCTACTGAACCAAGATGTCAGTTACCTCAGGACCCATCTGGACAGTTCATGGTTGTGAGTCTGCAACTCATTTGATCATTTGAAAAGTTATACTTTTCAAAACAGTTACAAATCCAGGACCTGTACCTTCCTTCAGAATGTAAGACTTGTGTGCTTAAAGCATGTATGCTAGACTTTCAATCTAACTTTTACTACAATAAAAGAGCACAAAAATTATATTTTAGCATGTTCTAATTTCTTAAATGAAGTCTTTGAGAATTGGATAGTCTATCTTTTTGGCTTCCTCTTTAGTATATCTTAGATATATGCATACCAAAGCCTGGAATTTTGAGTGTCAGTGTTAAGGATTTCATTTAATAAAAGGATGAAAGTGAATATGGGAAGGGAGGGTCTTAATTTAAATAACCAGGTGTAAAGGGAAATTGCCTCACTAAGATAGCTCTATCAGATGGCAACATAATGTAAGCTACATACATAATTCACAATTTAAACGTTTCTAATAGCTTCATTTTAAAAAGTGAATCGGGAAACAAACGTGGAATTAGTTTTAGCAATGTCTCATTTAACACAAACATTTAAATATCTTAACTATAGTATGAGGTGAATATTTTAATTATTAAAAATATTTTATATATTTTTCCAGTGCAGTCTTCAAAGTCTTAATCTATAGTACATCTCAAATCAAGACTAGCCACCTGTATATTTCAGTAGCCATATGTACCAGTAGCCATACTATGGCCATACAATGGCTCCTGTGTCAGAAAAGAAACAGCTCTCAGGAACATGTGCTGATATTGGTTCTTCAGTTGTAACAGATGGACCACACTGGATGTTAATGGAAGGGGAGCTCTGTGACAGAGAAGGAATTCCATGGGAACTCACTGCACCACTTTGTGATAAACTTAAAACTGCTGCAGAGAGTATAGTTAAGTGATTATGAAAGAGGAAGGAAAGAATAAGGAAAGGAACCATGAACCTCAGTCACTGGCTCCCTGGTGTTGTCAGTCATCTTGTCCAGGTTACTGCAGTAATTCCAATACGTGCATGCCAGTGTTAATGTTCAGAATACTAACAGTCAGCATCTTCTTTACTGCACAATCAGATCCTTGTTAGCTTTAGGCCAGTTCATATGGCAACAGATGTATAAAGTGGGCAATTTCTTTCACCCACTCATGTGAAATTGTCCAGGGGAAAGAGGCAATGATATGAAAATAAGTCAAGGATAACTCACTTTTCCTCTAAAGGAGGGGCTCTAATTTTCTCCTAATTAGTCTAGATTTTGCATAAATTTTCTGTATATTATATTCTTCACTCTTCCTAAAGAATGCCAAAATACCCCAAATCTTTTATTTTCTTCATAGCCTACAGAGGTAACAAAGTAAAAATATTAATTCACATAGCAAAAGTTTATTGCCTGTCTCTCATGGTAGCAGGAACTTTACAATGGTGGATAGTCATATTAACTAAAGTGAGAAGGGAAGAAAAATTATTTCTCAACTATGATCAAAATATCTAAATACATTTTTCTTTGAGATACAAGTAACTGATCTTGGTCTTCCTCAGATCTCAAATTTGCATATTCAGACATATTATTTCAATCATTCTATCATGGTATAACTTCTCCAATATTGAGTTTCAATTTAAACCTTTCTGATCATCAATCCTTTGCCATGTATTGCTAAGCTTCCTGTCTCATATTCTTGGAACTTATTCTCTTCAGTGTTTGCCATCACACTAGCTCAATACATATAGAGTCATCACAAAAATTATATGACAAAATAAAAATTATATATTTAGTGTGTATGATTGTGTGTGTGTGTGTGTGTGTATGTGTGTGTGTGTGTGTGTGTATTTAGGACACTATTTTGAACCATAATCTGTATCACTCTAGTGTTTTTCTGCAATGTGTATTCAGAGAGTCAGGGACAAATCTGTCTTGGAACTTCCACTTTAAACTCAAAACAGACCTGAACGTCTACTGGGATCTATCTCTATGATGACAAAGAATGTGCACCTGTGAGTACCTAAGCTAGCCAAAGAATGGCACCATTGCTTCACATAAATGTGGTCACAGATATTTTTTATTTGGTTATAGAATTTTATCATGAATCCCATGGCTCCACGTAGAATTCTATCTGTCCTACAGGGCTACTTTCTGCCTTTAGATAACATTTTACAGCACAGGCCTGATGTATTGCTTCTGTCACCCTCTGACCACAAAAGGATCTTAGATCAACACAGTGGGTGAATAACAAGGAGACAAAGCAAATTCTCTGCCACTCTGGCACAGCCTATGCATATGGTCATAATTTTCCAACTTTATGGTAATAAGAGGAATGCATTTATCATCCCTCTGCTCCTTCTTAAACTGATCCTCCATTGTTAAATTTAGCAGTTGGCCATAGGTATCATAAAATTATTAAATAATGTGGAGAATAATGTGTGAGGTGTACAGTTGAATTTTACAAGGAAATATTGGACAGTGGGAAAAGAGTGACAGGTCTTAATGATGTACTCAGAGGAATATTAACCAAATTAGACAGTTCCCTTAAGATTTTTGAGAGTTAAACTGGGAATTAAAGATAATGTGATGAATCTCAGGCTAATTTAGCCTGTCATACTCTGGCCCAGAGAGAACAACTCTGCCATAACTGTAGAGAAATTGCTCTGAAAATCAACTTTCTTATCATTGCAACTACAGACCACACCTAAGATCATTTCCTTGCTTTATCTACAACTATCAGTATAATTGGGATAGTTTTATATAACTAAAAATTTTAGACACATGATTAAATAGTGGTTACTTCTCTTGTTCTCAGCATTTCTGTTTTCAAAAACCAAGCAGGGAAAAAGAAAGCTATCCAATTTTGAAAACTGGGCAACAGTATTGAATAGTTCATAGCTGTGAGCTTGAAAAATATTCAATTGGATGGAAGTATTGATGTCTAATCATCAATACTTCAAAATACAAGTAAAGATTAAATAACAATTAAATACTAGTATATATGCTAAAGTAATTCAAGATTTAAAAAGCAGAAAATACTAAGCATTGGCAAGCACGTAGAGACACAAAACTTTTCATATATTGTTGATGAGAATGTGAAATGGTGCAACCACCCTGGAAACTGTCCTGAATTTCCTTTACGGAACTAAGAAACACCTAGCCAATTATGCAGAAATTCTACTTTTTAATATTTACCTAACAGAAATAACTTGAAGAACCTGAGTGCAATGACAAACAAAACAATTATTTATTTTTCTAAAGATTTTATTTGGGGGGCCATGGAGACTTTTATGCAGATGCCAACAAGTGCCAGAAGAAGGGGATGAATCTCATGCACTAGAATTACAGGCAGTTGTGAGCCTCCTGACATAGGTGTTGGGAACTGAACTCTGATCCTCTGCAAGAACAGCAAGCACTGTTAAAGGCTGAGCCATCTTTCCAGCATCCCAAAGTGATTTCTACAAACTTCATTGCTCAAAGAATAGACTGACTCGGACCCAATTTTCATCAACAGAATAATGAAGAGACTGTGAAAAATTCCCACAATAGGGTGCTACTCAGAAGTAGAAACATATGAATCACCACCTACAGTGGAGATGCCTTGAAAACACATTGCGTGAAAGGAGCCTTCTAGAAGCAAGCAAGGAAGGGACTATCTTGTTTTTTGAATGTTCTTGAAGCCTAAATGGATAAAAACTAACCTATGTTGTAAAAATTTAGAGACAATTTATCTCTCTTTGGCAGGCAAGAAATAAGAACTGAGGATTATGCTAAATTTGACACAGTAATTTTCAATACTGTGAAGGAGCTTTTTCTTTCTTAGGCATGTAGATTTAGCCAAAGATCACCAGATAGCATACAACATTTGTACTTTTCACCTTTATGAAATCTACCCACCCAAAATGTCAATAAATGTTTAGCTGTACTTGATGATTATATGTGATTTTTGATATAAAAATATCAACATCTGTGATTAACTTTATATGAATAGAATCACTCGCTTGGCAGAGTGATAGATTAGTAGATTTTAAAAGAAAACAAGAGAATTCAAGTGCTCTGTGTGTGGGTGTTCCTTGTATAGGCATTTCAAGTTTCCTGGATACTTGCCAAATGTTATAATAAAAGATCAGCCCAAAATTCAGATGAATTTTCACAGAATTGATGCTGAAAATTAAAAGTTTAAATGACAAAAACTAAAGAGACATTGAATGTCATTGCCAATTTTAATAGAGGCATTTCAAATCCTGCTTGATAACATGTTTAAATCATCATCATTGCTACTTAATACAAAAGAGAATGATTTCTTAGATGGATTCTATCTCAAAATGAAAGGAATAGAAATGATTTTATGAATGATATTGA
Source organism: Neotoma lepida (assembly GCA_001675575.1). Classification (NCBI taxonomy): domain Eukaryota; kingdom Metazoa; phylum Chordata; class Mammalia; order Rodentia; family Cricetidae; genus Neotoma; species Neotoma lepida. Next base: position 46,797 of record LZPO01087827.1, on the reverse strand, counting down.
CCAGGGAATACATGATGAGTCTAGAATATGGATGACTGTAAATCCACCTAGCCTATACTTAGGAGTAAATGGCACCAATTCTCCCCCTAGATGTAGGGCACAGGTAGACATAGTAATTAACTTTAAGACTTTGAAGTCAAGTATATCTAAATTTGAGTTTGGGATATCCCTCTCTCATTATGTTTATTACCTAGAAATATTAAGACCCTGTCTTCATTCCATTACTTACCAAATGGGTAAATTCCCAACACACACTCCTGAAAGTCTTTCGAGAGACTAACAGAATATGTGTGAATTAACAACAATTACACATGTGAACAAAGAGAAAACAAGATAGAAGATATATTTGATGGAGTTTAATGAAAATGTCTCAGAGCGAAGAGCAGTAATAAAATAAGAATCTAGACAGAAAGCATGAGACGACAGACTTCTGCTATTCCCTGTATTCCTTTTCTTCTTCCTTTGCTGCATGGGAAACAGCAGCCCTCCTGCCTTCACCCCCAACACTGAAGCAGTGTCAGCCATGGTTATTCCTAAACACCAGTCTGAATGAAAAGCCACATTATGAGAGTTTTTTTTCTTTCTCTTTCCCTGCAAATCTTCTCACAAGCTTCTCATAAATAAAAAGGGCTACAGTCAAGAAAACCAGACTAAATCCCTTTCTTACTACTTGGACCATTCCCAAATCATTCATCACAGACACAGGCACATCAGCGCTGCTTTTTCACATACATCTTGGGGAGACTGGCTAGGTGCAGCAAAGGAGACAAAAGAGACTGTACTCAAATATCCAAAGTATCTTTGCCAATCTCTTGTTTTAAAAAATGACCAGCATACTTTTTAAATAAATCCTCCTTCTGCTTCTACTAGAGGTGCTGAAAATTGCTAAGGTAGTTCAAAACTATACCTATGGCTCTTTGCAGAACTACATTGTGCCAGATGAAGATGAGAATTTCTCTCTCTAGGTTCTAAAGTTCATGACCTCTGAGGACTGACAATGGTTTTCATTGACTACAACTCACTGACTCTTCCAATTTAAAAGCTGTCTATTTTAACTCTACCGTTGTTTCTGGGAAAGGAGGAAGATGGTGTATGAAAGTATCAGACCAGCGTAAGAAAAAACAATGCTGATCCCAAGGAAATTGTGGGTGATGTATGTGCATGGTCCCAGAAAATACACCTATGGTAAAAATTACAATAATCCAAGGTATAGTGTTTGGTACTATTGCTCTTAAGTTTTCCTAGAATTTCATGTTCTATTTATATCTTTAAATGTTCTACAGTACTCAGAAAAAATGTTTAAAGAGGAAAACAAAGAATAAAGCAAAAGCATTACAGACAATTTTCACAGAATGAAAGGTTCTTAAAATTCTTTTCAGTCAAAAAAAAAAGTCAATTATTGTTTACAATGCTTTATTTAAGGAACATAAAATTCTTCATGGATCTTAGGAGTACAAGGCCAGGACACGTTATCTTTTTCTGGCTCTTATACTTGAAAAAAGATTTCCCCAATTGTGGTTGGGAAAGAGGACATTAAGTAAATGTGTATTTTACATTTCAGTTAATTAAATGTGATCAAAGGTACTCTAACAACATTCAATGAGCATTTTCCTATCAAGTGGCACATCTATAGAATAATATAGCCATGTCTCTGTTATTCATTCAATAGCTCCTTTTGCTATGGCCAACCAAAATTTTCCATTCTTTGAAACCCAGTGTTTTACTACACAGATGAAACACACCTGTTTCTGATATACAACCACTTTCAATTCTTGTTAACTTTGAAAAATTCATGAAATGGAAAAGAAAATCTGTGTTCCCTATTTTGGTGTTAAATATAATTTGGAGGTGTGCACTTTTGATTAACAAAAAAGTAAACAATCACTTTTGCAAGAAAGTCATTGTACAGTCTAAGAATTTTAAAATGTTTGTGAAGTATTCACTGTAGATATGGTCCTCTTACTGTCTCAGGAAGTTGGACTATGAAAACAAACTAACAAACCAAAAATAATAACAGAGAAAGAAGACAGAGTGCTGGGGGTATGTTCAATTTTAAATAAAATTATCAGGGAATATCCTATTTGGAAAAGAAAATTAGAAGAAAAAAATAAGAAAGTAAGTGCAAGCAATGTAGANTTTGGGAGGAAGACCTTCTCCAGAGAGGGAGCAGCAAAGTCCTTGGAGTGGGAGGCTTGAACATTTTTGTAAAGAAATGTGAAGATCTTAAGATAGAAAGTAAGAAGTGATTTCATAGATATAACAAGAAGATTTGTTATAGACAGATAGATGTCTAAGCCTTAAGGACTTTGAGTTGTGTACATGGATGGCATAGAGACTTGTTCAGGAAATGAACAAGGGAGGTGACATCTCATTTGTGTACTACTATAATGACAGACCAGCAGGGCTGGTCTGCTGAATGTGCACTGTAGAATAAGAGTGAGAAGAAAAATCTTGTTAGCAAGCCATTAAGTGCCTCAATAGAAAAGCACTCTGATATAGAATGACAAAAAATGGACTTATTTTTATTTTGGTTTCATTTTATTTTAGTAAATTTTGAAAAGTAGAGACAGAAGAATTTGTTGAAATATTGGTATGGAGTATGAGAGAAAAATGAGCCAATGATTATTCTAGGGTATTTGTTGCCATTGACAAAGTAAATATAAAAGTACTTACATTTAATAAGGAGATAAACTATATTTTATAGGAGGAAACTTGTATTTCTCTTGCAGGTGGTTTACTTGTAATGCCAAATGAATGTCCAAGTGGAGGTGATTTGGCATGGAGGTAGATTTATCCAGCTAGAGGTGAGGTCTGAGATACAAGCTGCACGTACATATTTTAAAATCAGGAGTTCAGCAGTTCATGCTACCTAATGTCATAAAATTCAGTAAATCTTCTGGGGAGGAGTGTCTATTGAGCAATTTAAAATAACTGAGTTTCTACTAGGTACTTAAGATTCTGTGCTGATGGATCAAAATTGAGACAGTGAGGAAAAGATGGAGGGAGATTAGGATGCATGTCTGGGCTGTCAAATTAAATAAAGTGAGGCTTATAGTTAGTGATTTCATAGCAATGAGAAAAATGTAGTATGATATAAAAATATTACAAATTTAGTCCTGAAGTGATGGCTGTTACATAAATGCCTTTTGTCACACAGAAGAGGACTTCCTGCCATTCAGTCACAGAGCATTATGTGAAATAGGCAGTGTTCAAGTACAGTGTTGAGAGATGGATGGAAGGCCATTGGGAGCAGGTTGTGGGGGGCGGGGTGAGGGTGGGGGTGTTCATTATAAGGCAGCAGCTTACAAAGCATAATGAGAAGATAGTACAAGACTATATTTGAGGAGGAATTATTAGTTCCCACTAACCTAAATACAAAGCCTCTATTGCCTACCTTCTACACACCTCTATGTGGAATTTCAAAAAACAAAAGTTGTTTAAACTTCGCTGCTTGCCAGGCATGGTGGCACATGCCTTTAATCTCAGCACTCGGGAGACAAGAGGCAGGCAGATCTCTGTGGGTTAGAGGCCAGCCTGGTCTACAGAGTGAGTTCCAGGATAGGCTCTAAAGCTATACAGAGAAACCCTGTCTCAAAAAACAAAAACAAAAACAAAAAACAAACAAACAAACAAAAACCTCACTGCTATTGTTATATGCTTTTTAAAACCTCAATACTTCAGAAGCAATGTGTATAAAAAATTTCAACAAAATGGCAAAGTTTACTCTTTCTGAACCTTTCACCCTAATCCACCCCAATCTAGGTGTTATTTATAAAACGTTATGTTTTCATCTGCAAGTCTAGTGATAACTGTGCAGCATGTCCATCTTTATCCATGCAGCATCTGCTGAGTCCATGTTCTATTTATAGTCCAGTAAGAGGAAAAAAAAGAACTAATATGATGTAAAATTAGTAATCCATTGAAGAGCTGGAGAACTTGCTCAGTGGTTAAGGACATTGATTTTGTTTCAGAAGTCCAGGCTTGGACTCCCAGCACCTACATGGCAGTTCACAGCCTCCAGTAACCCCAGTCCCAGTGAATCCAATGTCCTCTTCTGGCTTCCAAGGAAACCAGGCACATGGGTGTTGTACATACATGTAGAAAAACACCCATACACATAAAATAAACATTAAAAACCCATTGTAATACAAGTCTCCACCATGAGCCAATTCAGGAAGTGGGTGGAGAAGGGAGAGACAGGAAACATGAGTAAAATAAAACATTCTTTGGACAGTCATTCACATTTATTAGTTAGGACAGTAGACTGCCGTCTTAGTTACAAGACAGAAATTTCATCTAATTGGTTTGAAGTTTGGCACAATATAATCTGAGCAATGTTCTAGTCCTGTGGAGATAAGGAAATCTTTAACGCCTACACCCATATACAAAAGTCCTGAGGCACAATAGTGATTATCTGGGGGGTCTGGTCCACCCTTGCCATTGAGGAAAGAGAAAGAGAGGCCCTGGGTATCAGAAAATGTTTTATTTTTGTTGGTAGTGTTTTTTTTTAATAATAGGAAATATTTAGTATATCCCACTATACAAAATATAATAGTATTGTTACAACTGACTTTCAACTTTAAACCAACTGATGAGCAATTTTTCCTCTCTGTATTTTGAGTACTGTAGTAAGATCAACTGAGTCAGAACTATTTCCTACCTACACTCAGCATTGACGTGTTGACAGGTCTTGTTTCAGAAAATTAAGAAAAGAGAAATGAAATAGACTCAGAAAAGTTTGTTCAGTATTTTAGAATCATATATACTTTAAACTTTTTTACATCTATTTATTTTGTATGTGTGAATGTGCATTTACATGTTTTCAGGTAAGTGTAATGTCAAGAAATAAAAAAATGACAAAGATTGTCATAGGTCACCTGAACAGTGAAAAGAAAACTGGTATTTGATCTGAGAAAGTGTTTAAGATCATTTGGAAAAGAAAACAAAGCAGCAAGGGAGAGATGGAGGGCAGTGAGCTGGTAGTCATAAGGCCCACTAATTTAAACATAACTAATCATGGGAGAGTGTATTGCTGGGCTGCCCTTTATAGTTAGCATGACATAATTAACCTAATTTTTCTCAAAATGAAAAAAGAAAACAACACACATCTATGAAAGTAAGTGGTTTTGTGGCAGGACAGCTACTCAGTGAGAGCCTCTGCCCTGTGTCAAAGGAAACATGGACTTGGCCACTTTGCCCTCCTGTCTTCTGTCTTTCATAGTCATTTCCAGCTACAGTTTGGAACCATTGCTTTTATTAGTAATTAACCTCCAACTGACAAGTGAATTTTAAAAACAAGGAAGGTTTCAATCTCACAAAGAAAAGTTTTGAAGTCCAATTGCTTGACCTCAGACAGTTCATACAACTCAGTATCATGCAATTTGATGACTTAGACATTTCAAATGCCCCAAACATGAAGAAAATGCAGGAAATGGTCAAGCCCCTTTGGTACATCTATTACTCAACTTTTCAGCTTGTCACATAGCATAAACTATGAACAAGGAAGGGACGGGTAGCACTAATTTACACCTGTCTAGGAAGTTTGGCACTGCAGCCTCAAGAATAGGGAACAATTTACCAGAGGGGAAAATGTAACCAGAGACTAGGTAAGTATAAGAGATGAGGTCATCCACCAGGAGCAGTCTCTCAAGCTCATAGACACCTCAAGATTCATGAGGTGACAATGAGCAGTCCAGAGCACTGTAAAATTCAATTTAATGTCTGTATTTCTTAACACATATTTTCAAACTGTCTTTATTATGAAATAGCCCTCATAAACTAAGTGAGTGAGGAAAGCAGTATGGAAAGATAACTCTGTTAATTCCAATCAAGATAGTCTTCATTGTCTGAAAAGCAAAGGCTACTATGAAGATCTGAAGTATTATTCTACGTAGAAAATGTATGTAAATTCCAGAAAACCTTACCATCACCATCCCAAATAACCCCCTGTTTATTATTTATTATTATTAACCTCTTTTGAAAGATTAATTCCAATTCACTTAAGGGGATTTGTCTTATAATGGGTATTGTCAAAGTGTGTCAGTTTTTAAAACCTTTTCCTTATGATTAATAAATTTGCCATGCCGGGCGGTGGTGGCACATGCCTTTAATCCCAGCACTTGGGACGCAGAAGCAGGGGGATCTCTGTGAGTTCGAGGCCAGCCTGGGCTACCAAGTGAGTTCCAGGAAAGGCACCCAAGCTACACAGAGAAAACCTGTCTCGAAAAAACAAACAAACAAAATTAAAGTTACCCAAATCCCATGTAAAACTCTCCTGCAGTCTATGGTGTATATGAATTGTTCAACAATCTTATTTCAACCTTCATTCTTGAGCACTCTACTTCAGGCCACTTTGGGACAAAAGACAGTCTTCTCTTGCAACAGTTTAGCAAAAATTTTCTATATTTCTATGTTTCTCACTCTGACTCTTCCTTCCCTCTCTATTCTCTATTTGTGTACATCATCCAGAATCCACACTACAACATAATTAAGGAATCAACTACACATCTTAAGATCTTTCCTATTAGAAGATACATGTTATTTGTTCATTAAGATTTTATGAATACTGCTGGTGAGGTATCACAACTCAGTGAACATGAAGAAGTAAAGCTGGTGTCTACATAGAACCTTCACCCTTCTTGGTGCCAGAAGGTACTCTGCATACTACCAAAGGAGAAACAACCTAGCTACAAATCCATTGAGCATTGTGTTTGTAGACACCTCCAAGACATACTAGTGCAACGGTATCACAAAACTTGTGGGAATATGCAACCAATATCTGATTTGACTTAAGGCCCACTCCATGACATGGTACCCACACATGACACTGCGTGGGTGACCCAGAACCTAGTATTAGATAGTCCAGAGACCTAGGGCAAAACCAAATACTACTGTTCCTAAGGTGTAAAAGTAGCAATAAAATGATTTCTGATGGCATTCTGCTATATACATAGGTCAGTGACTTGCTCAGCCATCATTAGAGAAGCTTTCTCTTGTAGCAGATGGGAGCAATGTAATATAGAGACCCCTTAGTCAAACAATATGCAGAGAGTAAGAGACCTTGGAACACTCAGCCCCAAATGGAATATCTCCATCAAATCCCTCCCGTCATGGCTCAGGAAACCCTTCAGAAAAGGAGGTAGAAAGAATGTAAGAGCCAGAGGAGATGGAGGACACTCATTAAACAAGAGTTAAACACAGCAGGATCAAAGCACACATGAACTCACAGATCCTGTAACAGCATGTGCAGGACCTACCTATGGGACCCTGGAGCTGAAAAAAGTGAACATGTACTGCCATCCCTAACCCAGAACCTTTCTCCAATTGATAACCACTTATAAATGAAAAATTATTTTTCTCAATGGAGTCACACTGGGAAAACAAACTATTCTTAATGGTAGACTGCTTGCTCAGCAGTAGATGGCCAACAGAAAATGAACTTAATAGCATCTTTGGAAGTTCCTTTTCTCTTAATATCATGTCAAGGCTTTTATTTATTTATTTATTCGTTCATTTATTTATTTTTTTCCTACAGGTTTTGCTTATATATTATGGATTCTGGTTTTGTGTTTTTATGGGATCCTGGGTATATGATTGATATGGTGTCTGCATCTGTATCTGTTTCTTATGTCTTTTCCTGAATTCTTTTCCTTCCATGTGCTATCCTATCTTGCTTTGTTTGTTTTAATTTAATCATATTATACTTTATCTTATTGTTATCCCTTAGATGCCTGTTTATTTTCTAAGGAGAGACAGAACTGGGGTGGACTCTGGTGGCAGGGAAGGTAGGGAGAAATTGAGAGGAGTAGGTGAAGGGAAAAACCCGTAATCAGAATATAATAAAAGAAAAAAATCTATTTTCAATAAAAGAAAACAAAAAACAACATAAAAAGGATTCCATGAACCCAATGGTCAAGAATCTCATTGATAGGATACTAAAAGGGAAACAGCACTTTTTCTCAGACAAAGAATTCCCTGTAACAGTGTTGTTCACAGTGAAGCCCCTATACTCTTCACGGAGAGGTCATCACATTTCCTGGAATGGGAGGTCTCAGTCTGGACCCAATGNCAAATTGTATTTTTATTATCATGAGTTACTTATGGCACCTCAGTTATCAAACCTACTTAGAAATAGATAGATCAATAACAGGCAGGGTTTTCTCAAAAATTTGTGGAGGACTTAATTTCTAGCACTAACCAAGTCTGGGATATAGTTAAGTCAACATCAAAGTAAACTCATAGAAATTCCACTAAAAATCAGAAACAAGATAAGGTTCTCCACTCCATATCTACTCAATATAGTATTTGAAATTTTAGCTAGAGCAATAAGACAATCGAAAGAGATCAAGGAGATATAAATTGAAAAGGAATAAATCAAAGTATCATTATTTCAGATGATATGATAAGTGACCTGAAAAATTCCACCAGAGAACTTCTACAGCTGATAAAAAAAAGAAAAGAAAAAGAAATCAGTAGCCCTCCTATATCCAAATGGTAAATGGACTAAGAAAGAAATCAGAGAAACAACATCTTTCACATTATCCTCAAAGAATATAAATTATCTTGTGGTAATTCAAACCAAGCAAGTGAAAGGATTGTTTGATAAATCTTCAAGTCTTTGAAGAAAAAACTTGAAGAAGATATCTGAAGATAGAAAGGTCTCCCATGCTCATGGATTGGTAGGATTAACATAGTAAAAAATGGCCACCCTCCCAAAAGCAATCTACAGATTCAGTGAAAACCCCATTGAAATTCCACCATAATTCTTTACAGACCTGTAAAGACATCAACTTCATATCAGAAAGACAAAAATCCCAGGAGAGCTAAAATAATCCTGAACAATTAAAGAACTGCTGGAGGTATCACCATCCAGGATTTCATGCTGTATTTCAGAGCTATAGTAATAAAAACCTACATAGTATTGGCATTAAAAAAGACACATTAATCAATGGAATAAAATTGAAGACCCATGCATAAATGCACATAACTAGGAACACCTAATTTAAAATAAAAAGCCAGAAATACACACTTGAAAGAAGAAAACATTTTCAACAAATGGTGCTCATCAAACTGGATGTCTGCTTGTAGAAGAATGCAAATATATCCATATCTATCCCCCTGAACAAAAGACAAGTCCAAGTGGATCAAACACCCCAATGTAAAACCAGGTATACTAACCTGAAAGTGAGGAACAGCCTGGGGCACATTGGCACAGGAGATGACTTTCTATACAGACCACCAATAATGAAGTCACTAAGATAAACAATTAATAAATGGGACCTCATGAAACTGGAAAGCTTCCTTAAGGCAAAGGAGACTATCGACAGGACAAAACAGTGGCCTACAGTATGGAAAAATATTTTTAACAACTCCACATTTGATAGAAGTCTAATATCCAAAATATATAAAGAACTCAAGAAACCAGATATAAAAAAGCTAAACAATNCATTTAAAAATGAGGTGAAATATAAACAGAGAATTATCAATAGAGAAATTTCAGATGGCTGAGTAACATTAAAGAAATGTTCAACATCCTTATCAGAAAAATACAAAGTGAAACTACTTTGAGATTCCATCTTACACCTGTCAGATAGATCAATAAAACAAGGGACAGCTTATGCTGGAGAGGATGTGGAGCAAGGGTAACACTCCTTAATTGATGATGGGAGTGCAAACTTGTACAGCCACTATGTAAATCAATATGGCTATTTCTCAGAAAATTGGGAATTGATCTACCACAAGACCTAGCTATACCACTCTTGGGAGTATACCCAGAGGATGCTCCATCTTAACACAAGGACACTTGCTCAACCATGTTCATTGCTGCTTTATGCATAATAGCCAGAAACTGGAAACAACTCAGGTGTCCCTCAACCAAAGAATGGATTAAGAAAATGTGGTACATTTACATGATAGAGTATTACTCAGCCATTAAAGAAAAAAAGACATCATGAAACTTGCAAGCAAATAGATGCAACTAGAAAAAAAATTGTCCTGAGTGAGGTAACCCAGACCCAGAAAGACAAATATGGTATGTATTCACTTATAAGTAGATATTAGCTGTTAAATAAATAATAAACAAGCTACAATCTGTACAGTCAGGGAACTCAGACAAAAGGCGGGCTTTAGAGGGATTCATGGATCTCCCTAAGAAAAGGAAATATGCTAGATATTGCAGGTAGACTTGGGGTGTGTAGAGACAGTAAAGGGGGAGATCAGGTAGAAGAGGGAAGGGATGGAGAGAGAATGCAAGGAGAGAAAGCTGGAATTGGGGGACATTTAGGGCAATGGTGTGGAAACCTAGTGCAATGGAAACTTCCTAGAATCTATGAGAGTGACCCTAGTGAGGACTTCTAGTAATAAGGGACACAGAGCCTGAACTGGCCATCTTTTTTAGTCAGGCAAGGCTTCCAGTGGTAGGACTGGGTTGCGTTTGGTTGAGTTGTTGCCTGAGGGGGTCCTGTGTAGATCTCTAAACAACTCAGTGTAGGTCAGAAGAGCTGCTCTCCAAAAACTAACAGTTGGGTCCCATTGCTGAGGACAACATCCACACAACTCATTGAATGTAGAGAGATCAAGCTTGTACCTGGAGCCTTCACCTCTATGTTCTAGTCTCTTTGGCATGAGAAAGTATTCTACAGGCTAAAGAAAGAGAAACCTGGCCACCAACCCATCCACAAAACCTTCAACCTACAATCTGCCCTGCTTGAAAGATTTACTGCAGCAATGGTAGCACAGAACATGTGCAAATGGCCAACCAATGTATGGTTTAACTTGGGTCCTGCTTCCCATGAGAGGGACCCCATGGCCTACACTGCCTGGAAGGCCAGGAATGAGTGGCTGTATAGCCCAGAGACCTAGACTAGAACCAAACATGACTGGCCAAAAATAAACAAAAACAAACAAACAAATAAAAATAAATAAATAAATATTCCTAATGGTATTCTGCTATACTTTTGGATCAGTGCCTTGTGCAGTTGCTAACAGGGAAGCTTTCTCAGGCAGCAGATGGATGTGGGTGCAGAGAACCATAGCCAGACATTACGTAGAGAGAGAGGATGTCTATATTGGAGACCTCCATTGGGTCCCTCCCCTCAGAGATCAGGAAACCCCTCAGAAGAGGGAGAGGAAAGATGTAGGAGTCAGAGGGGATGGAGGACACCAAGTGAACATGGCTCACTGAATCAACTAAGCAGCATGGGTATGGGCTCACAGACAGTGAAGCAAGCATGCATGTGCAAGCATGGGACTACATATGTGTAAACCAGGCCCTCTGTGTATATGTTATGGCTGTTAGCTTGATGTTTTTGTGGGACTCCTAACAGTGTGAACAGGTATGTCTCTGACTCTTTTGCCTGCTCTTGAGACTATTTTCCTCCTACAGGGTTGATTTGTCCAACCTCAATATGAGGGCTTTTGCCTTGTCTTATTGTATGTTGTTTTGTTGTGTTTGACTGTTGTCTCTTTGAGGCCTGCTCTTTTCTGAAGGGAATGGAGTGGGATCAGATTTCAGGGAGAGCAGAGTTGGGGGTGTTGGGAGAAGTGGAGGGAGGGGAAACTGTAGTT
>LZPO01087827.1:0-21213 GCA_001675575.1 Neotoma lepida | reverse complement strand
AGAGAGAGAGAGAGAGAGAGACAGATAGACAGACAGACAGAGACAGAGACACAGAGAGACACAGAGAGACAGAGAGACAGACAGACAGAAATACATGATTAAAAACTAAAACAAAGGGTGATGATGATGCACACCTTTAATCCCAGCACTTGGGAGGCAGAGGCAGGCAGATTTCTGAGTTTGAGGACAGCCTGGTCTACAGAGGGCTATGTAGAAAAATCCTGTCTTTTAAAAAAAAAATCATAAAAACCCAAAAAAATCAAAACATAGCTGTTTTTTAATATATGGTGTACAAAGTGATGTATTGATATACAAACATCTTAGTAGGTGACTTTTAATACACCTTTGAAATGCAAAATATCTCCTTTTAATTTTGTTTTCTGAATTCCTCTGAAGGCTAATCATTTTTCCTCTACTCTATATGGTTGCTGTAATGTTGATGATTCTCTAAGTAGCTTATAATTATTTATAATATAGTGTAAAAATAAAAATACATTTTATATTTATATGGAAAGACATGTTTGATTTTTATATACCTATGTAAATTGTATATAAATATATGTAAGTATGACATATAGGAAGAAAAAACATTTTGCATTGATAAAAAGTTGTATAATTTTTGCACTCAAATAGACATTATCCATGTACAGCTACTGAAAAATTTAAAATATGGCCAATGCCAGTAAAAGTATAATTTTGAAATAATGTTTAATTTTAATTAGTTTTAAATTAAATAAAACTTCTACTTAATGGCTACATTTTTGAACAAAATAGGTGTAGAGAGGGTAGGACATGTTTGTTTGTTTCCGGATCAATCTCTAATTTGTCAGGCTTGGTTAATAAATAAGTCATTCCTTTTTTTATGAGAAGATATAATAATGCCATTATGTATGATATTTTAATATAAAGAACTGTTTTTCCAGATTCTCTGTTCTTTTCCTGGAGCCATACAAGCCAAACCATACTGATTTGATTATATGACCTTATAGTCTGGTGAAGAATGTATAGAGTAAGTTTCCCAGCTTCACATTCTCCCATATCAGACTTTTCTTGGCTGTTCTCAAACACTTATTCTACTCAGTGAACTTTAATATTATTGTATCCAATTCTAAAGTCAACATTTGATGAAGTCCCACTTAAAAGTGCCCAATTTATAGAAAAATATTAAAGAACAGACATTTTTTTCTGTATTAATTCTTTTCATCCAAGATATTGTCTGTAGTTCAGATCTGTTTTGTTTTAGTATTATTTCATTAGTATTCTTCTACAGATCCTGTATTTATTATCTTATTATCTCATATTGTTTATTATAAATAGAATATATTTTATCCTTATAATTGTCAATTACTTTCAGATAATAAAGATCATTATGTTGCTCTTCATGTATTTACTATTTTTCTTTTCTATAAAATTTTCTTATTGAATAATTTTTCATTATCTGTTTCTTAAAGAATTTTGAGATTTGTAGACACAATGTATTCAAAAGAAAAAAGTTGTTATTTTCCAATGTTTGTTCTGATGTTAATTTGCCTTAACTCTCCATACTAATGCAATTAGTTAAGAAGTACAAATTCACATCTCATTTTTTTGTACTATTTGAAATGAGAGTTTTTGTAATTAACAATGATATTTCATCTTGTTTGGGGATAAACTGTTTTGTCATTTTTTGTAGCTTGTTCTTATTGGCTTTTTGAACCATTAAGTCTTACATTTAAATGATTACTGTTTTTTCAGACTTGTTAATATCACCATGTGGTTCTTATTTTTATAGACTAATGTGGATAATATACTGATAGATTTCTACAAAACATTTACATGTCAGGTGGGCCACACTTTCTCTTCATGCTAATTAAGTCTATAAGACTTTATATTAAATTTTCTCAGTAGACTATAATAGCTTATATAATAGAAGAGTAGCAGTTTCACATGTTTTAATTGAACTCAAATTATTGAAGCTCTCTAGACCTAGTTACTTCTAACTTTCGAACTTTAACCCTCCTAAACATTCAAATGATTAACTTTTTAGATTATCTTGGAACCATTTTGTATGTTCAAATTATGTTGGGAAAACATATTTTATTCAGGTTTACAGATGTATTACCACAGTACAGAAATACTTTCATAGCATATGGGTTATAGTTTATATATTATTTATATATTTATTTTATATATTATTCTCATTATTACATATTTTCTCTGAATCATGAACCTAATTAGTCTTATCAATAAAAACCTAGAGTCAAATATGAGAGTGAAAGCTGAAAGATCAGAGAAGCAGAGCAGCCAGCCACTAGAGACTTCTTACCGCTATGAAATCTCAGACTGAATAGGGGGTGCTCCTGTCTCTAAAAATCCTCAGACTAAATGGGAGTGACCTTTCTCTAGGAATCCTCAGACTGAATGGGGGCATCGTAGAGCCTGTCTCCACTTCCTTAGTGCTGGGATTAAAGACATGCACCACCACCACCACCACCCAGCTCTGTTTCTCTTATAGACTGGATCAATCTCGTGTAGCCCAAGGTGGCCTTGAACTCCTGATCTTCCAGCTTCCTCCTCCCAAGTGCTAGGATTAAAGGTGTGTGCCACCATTGCCTGGCCTCTATGGTTGACTAGTGGCTAGCTCCGCCCTCTGATCTCCAGGCAAGCTTCATTTGTCAGAACACAGACAATTTATAATACATTTCTCCATTTCAATCCCTTCTTTCTCTTGCTACTCACTTTTTCATCTTCCTTGCGAACCCATTTGTCCTTCAGAAAGCCCTGAGGTGGGCTGACACTGATCCGAGCTATTCATGCTTTCTCTCAAGTTTGCCAGTATCTGGAGTGTGGACTACCTCAGGTGATCCTTACTTTGAAAACCAGACGCACTGAACCTAATAGAAGAGAAAGTGGGAAATAGCCTTGAAACAATTGACAAAGGGGACAATTTCCTGAACAGAATATCAATATCACAAGCACTAAGATAGACAATAAATGGGACTTCATGAAACTGAAAAGCTTCTGTAAGGCAAAGTACATTATCATTCAGAAAAAGCAGCAGCCCACAAAATGTGAAAAGATTTTTACCTACTTGACATCTGAAAGAAAGCTAATATTTAAAATATATAAATAATTCAAGAAACTAGACATCAACAAACCAAAGAATCCAGTTAAAAAATGAGGTACAGATTGAATCAGAGAATTCTCAACAGGGGATTCTCAAATGGTTGAGAAACATTTAAAGAAATATTGAACATCCCTGGCCATCAGGGAACTGCATATTAAAATTACTTTGAGATTCATTTTATACCTTTCAGAATGGTTAAGATCAATAACCCAAGTGACATATATGGTGGTGAGGCAAAGGGAACACTCCTCCATTGTTGATGGGAGTGCAAATTTGTACAGCCACTATGAAAATTAATATGGCAGTTCCTCAGAAAGTTGGGAATCAATCTTACTCAAAACCCAGCTGTACAACTTTTGGGCATATACCCAAAGGTTGCTCCATCTTACTGTATGAACACTTGTTCAGCCATGTTCATTGTGGCTTTATTCATAATAGCCAGAAACTGGAAACAATCTAAATGTCCCTCTAATGAAGACTCAACAAAGAAAATGTGGTACACAATAGATTATCACTCAGCTGCAAAAAAAGAAAAAAATGACAGCATGAAATTTGCAGGCAAATGGATGCAACTAAAAAGAATCATCCTAGGTGATGTAACACAGACCCAGAAAGATAAATCCAGTATATATTCACTTATAATCGAACAGCATCTGTTAAGTAAATGTTAACCAAGCTACAATCTATAGACTCAGAGAGGGTAGGTAGAGGAGGGGATCTGGATGGAGGGGTGGGAGAGATATCCCTGGGAGGGGGAAATAGAATAGATTTTATGGATGAACTGAGTCAGATGGGGATGGGAGTGGGGGGGTCAGATGGAGGTAGATGGAGTAGAGGGAACGAGTGTGGGGAGAGATGGCAGAAATGAGGGGTATTTGGGTTAGTTGTGGAAACCTCCTGGAATCTATTAAGATAATCCTATGAGGACTTTTAGTAATGGGAGAAACAGAATCTCAACAAGCCATCTTTTATAGCCAGGCAAGACTTCCAGTGGTAGGACTAGGGTACATTTAACTGAGTTGTTGGCCAAGAGAATAACATGAAAATCCCCAGTCAACCCAGGCTGTTGCTAAGATAAAGGGTTGCTCTCTGAAAACAGAGAGTAGGACCCCATTGCTGAGGACAATGCCCATACAACTCGTTGAACATGGAGAAGTCCAGCTGGTGCCCACACGGAGCCTTCAGCTTTACATTCTAGTGTCTTTGGTGCAGGGAGGTACTCTGTGGGCTACCAAAAGAGAAACACAAACACCAACTGAGCCACAAAATCTTTGACTTACAATCTGTCCTGCTTTCAAGATATCCCATGACAATGGTGACACAGAACTTGTGGGAGTAGCCAACCAATGTCTGATTTGACTGAGAACCCAGTGTATGAGAAGGAACCCATACCTAACATTGCTTTGTTGACCAGAAAACAGAGACTAGATAGCTCAAGACCTAAGGTAGAAACCAAACACTAGTGGTCTTTAAAAAAAAAATAACATCAATAAAATGATTCTTAAGGATATTCTGCTATACTCTTAGATCGGTGACTTAGCCAGTCATCATCATCAGAAAAACTTCTTCTGGCAACAGATTGGAATAGATGCAGTGACCCACAATCAGAATTTATATAGGGAGTCTAAATTGGAGGTCTCCATCAAGCCTCTCTGCCTTCAGAGCTCAGGGAATCTTCCACAAGAGGAGGCAGAAAGACCAAAAGAGCCAGAGGAGATGGAGAACACCAGGAGACAGGGACCTCTGAATCACCTAATCAAGGAGCATATGAGCTCATGAACATGGAAGCAGCCAGCCCATGGCCTACATGGGGCTGCAGACGAGCTCTGCATATGTATATTGTAAATATTAGCTTAGTATCTTTATGGGACTCCTGATTGTGAGACTGAGTGGGTCTCTGACTCCTGTGCCTGCTCTTGGGACTCTTTTCTTCCTATGGGTTGCCATGTCCAATTTGAATATGATAGTTTTTGCTTCATCTTATTATATTTTATTTTGTCATGTTTGGATGTTATCCCATAGAAGTTTGCTCCTTTCTAATGAGAGACAGAAAACGAGGAGGGGAGGAGAAGTGGGAAGGAACTGGGAGGAATAGAGGGAGGGGAAACTTTATTCAGGTATATTGTATGAGAAAGGAATCTATTTTCAATAAGAGAGAGAGAGAGAGAGAGAGAGAGAGAGAGAGAGAGAGAGAGAGAAAACCTTTGAAGATAAGATGCAGTCTCAGCTCTCTACTATTCTCTACCCTTGGTTGATGGAGCAGCTGCTAGTCAGGCAGCCATTAATGACCTTCAGATTTAGTAAACTGGTGTCAAGATGCTCATCTATTTATGGGCCTCACCCTGAATGCTCAGCGTTCTCTCCGAATGAACATGAAACAGTTCCCCTTCTCTTTCCTAGCATGTATTCACTGCACAGCTATTTCCAAGTAATGCCTTTCTCTAAATTACAACAGCTGTAAGTCTCAGAAAATTAAACTAACTCTAGCAATGAGAAGAAAAGGGATTAATTAAACTAGTGCTTGACAAGTGTGTGAAAAGTTTGGAACAGGATCAATAGGGGCAACAGGACATGTCTAGAGAATACCCAATAGGACACTGTCCACTTCTTCCACAGTAAGGAATCTTCAGTCAGTGCCTTGGCCATGTTCTTGTATAGCTTCTCTTGATGATATAACAATTAACCAACCCTCCCAACCCCAATTCCTACAGTAAAGAATATTTACTTTTACATGCAGACATAGGAAATAAATAAGTGGGCAGCTGTGTAAAATATACATTATATTCAATGCAAATGATTGCCACAGTAACATGAAAATGGTTTTCCATTCAGTTTTAAAAGAGAAGAAGGGAAATGTATGTTTGTGTTTGAAAAACAAATATTCAAAAANGACAGAGGAGAAAAGAGGAGAAGGGGAAGGTGTGTTCATGTTTGGAAAATGAATATTCTGAAATGACAGAGGAGAATATCTCCCATATATAAGAAATAAGGGGATCATGGATTAAAGCAAGTTATATAAGACCAGTTATGCAATAATTCTTGTAATATATAACATTTAATGGTTATATAATGATAGAGGAACAAATGATTATAAGAACATAATAATGTGGTCATAGATGATGAGCACAATTAAGACAGGGAGTAAGGTCAGATCATGACATGTCCTATGGGTTATACTTACCTTCTAAAAGGTTTATTTGGTGCAGTAGTGTGATCTAACTTTTTTTTTTAATTTAAACATTTTTTTTGTAAGTGCATGCCACAGTACACCTGTGGAGGTCAGATGAACTCTTACTGTAGTCACTTCTCTCCTTTCATCATCTGGATTCAAGGGACCAAACTCCCTCTGATTGTGGTTGGCAGCAAGTATCTTTACCTGCTAATCTATCTCACCAAACTGACCTATTTTCAACAGCATTTATCTGACTGTTGAGAAGGAGGGAAAGAATGGAAGCAGTGTTACATACAAGTAGGCTACATAAGTGATGCACAGGAGAAATGATGCTGATTTGGACCAGCTGCTAGCACTAATGTATCAGACCCATCATCTTCAGAGCAGATACAGCCGACTGAATTTGTTGATAAATCAGATACAGAATGTAAATGAAAGAATGACTTAAAATGAACTCTCACTGGGTATATTAACCACACTCCAAAGCAGGCTCCATATGTAAGAGTAGTTGGCCCAGACAAAATGATATCAATAATATTTTGTAGACTTTTTCTTTCATTTCGTACTTTTTTTTTGTCTTATTTGTCTTTTGCATACTTGTTTTGATCTTCAATTTTGTGGGTTTTGGGGGATTTTTGTGTTTCTTCAGTTTTTTTGGTTATGTTTTGTTATAGAGAACAAAGTTGGGTGGATAGGCAGAGGAGTATTTGGGTGAGAGGAAGTACATGTTAAAATGCATTTATGAAATTTTATAATACAATAATACAAGAAAAAACAATGAGTCAAAGATGAGCTAAGGTTTATGATTTGAGCAACTTGAAGAATGCAATTCCCATTAACTGAATGTAAAAGGCCATGAAACAAACTTTGAGAGGGTAAAGATCAGATGCTCAATTCTGGACCTATGACATTTGAAATGTTAACACATTCAAGTTGAGACATCAAATAAGAGCTATACTGCTTTCCCCATTGGTTCTCCACCATGGTGTGAAACAAGGTACCATTCCATCCCTCACTGTTTTCTCCACTTAGTCTCACATCTGCACTGCCTCTTATGTCTTATTTTATCTGCATTTACCCCTATGACTTAAGCTTTCTTTTTATAATAGTCATCCTCATTCTACATTTGTTTGTTTTTCATTTAAAATGTTTGTATTTAAGGGAGAAATGTATGTGTGCACAGAGGTGCTGCTCATGAACCTCCTGAAGTCATCATCTTCTCTCCAGCATGTTCTACTAGCAGTCTCTGGTAACCCCAGAATCTCTGCCTCATGAGGAGCTTGTTCTCAAGTCCTGTGTCTGCTTTGCTCTTTGACTCCTGGGTAATGGCACCATCCACTTTGCAGCGCACTGGATTTCAGGGGCAATTCTAAGGGTGACTTTGTGTTGTTTCAGGCTCTTGATTGATGAAAGGCTTGGTTCTTTTGTCTCTTAGACCGTGAGAGTAGAAGCTGCAAAATGATCAGATTCTTGTGAAGGAACCCAGAGGAGGCGTGCCTACACCTGGGTCTCCACAGTGAGTGCTCATTTTGCCTCTCCCACTTCTTTGTGGCTCCTTGAAGTTCATAGAAGCCAATCATTGTTCATTCTTCTGTCCACAGAACAGGTTACTGATTGAATGCCAGCGAAGGCTTTTCCATTGCATGGAAGTAGCACAAATGATCAGAATGATTAGTTTGGCAATCATCCTAGAAACATAATCACCCGTCTCAATTGACTGACTCACACAAATATGTCTAAACACTTTTTAAATATTTCATATTTTCTACATGTAACACCATTTGGGTTAGTGATGTCTGTCTGTCGGTTTTTCAGTGTCAGCAAGTGATAGAATAAGCATTCGAATTCACAATGGCCATCTCTAATGGGCTTGTACTTTCCTCTGTCCTGGGCTATTTTCTTTAGCAAAATCAGGGAATCTTTTATTGATCACATCTTAGTTCCCTTTATTAATTTGTACATAATTAAAGATTGACTTTTTGAAGAATTTATGTCTCAAATTTATGAAGGCACATTTCTTTGTCTTCTCAACTGTAAGGCAGTTCCTTGAAAATTCTGACTGCTGGCATGACCAGTGGTTCAATTAGGTCTCAATTTGACCTCACAGTGGGTTGAGTTGAGTCTTGGAAAGAAGATGCTGCCCAAGGTTGGCAGCATCGAGTGGCTACATTGGTGTGAACTACCTGGGCCTCCCAGAACTCTCCTACTCTTTCCAACTTGGTTACTAAGATATTTAGAAGTAATCGGCACTCTCAACAGACTGGATCTTGTCCAGACCCAGATTCCTGCACTTCTCTGAATCTCTTACAGTGACTTTAGAAAACTCTATTAACTGCTATGGACCACCCAGGAGCAACCTTTAAACTGAATGCAGCCATATCAAATTTCCCAGGGCTCCTTCAGGGGAAACTGGCTCACCCAAGGACCACCCAGAGGCTGGATAGGAGATCCAGTGGAGTTTTGGTTTGGATTCAACTTCCCAAGAGTGTGAGATGTCTTCCCCAGTATTGAGAAGCCAGACTAAAGCCTGTTCACACGGAGAATAGGCTGAGATGTAGCATCTCATCCCACCAGTTGGCTGCAGTGATTGTGTGAAGAGAACTACCCAAGTCTGAGGCTCACACCCTGTGAACTCTCCAGTAGTGTTACAAAAGCCATCTTTCCAATCCAGCCTCTGCAATAGAGGAGAATACATTTAGCTTTCTTTTCTCTCCATTGCCATCATTTCATTATTAATAAGTTCTGAGCATTTTACTCAAGGTCTAATATTTTAAAAACATGAAATGGCTAATTATATAGTATATTGAAATTTTTAGACCAAATATATTACAGACATGAAAGATATTAGTTATTAGTATTGTCGTTAAGCTTATGTCATCTTACAAATTTAGGGAAGACAATCAGAAACATTTGGAACATAAAAGATTGCATCAGTAAAACCCATGAACCAATATCAGAAGGTTGGGAGCCAGTACGTCATTCCTTTTAAAGCCCTAAGGTGCTGAGATGGCAGCTGAACCTGTATTTAGTTGCATATCTTTGTTTTATATGACCTTGAGAGGAATAGGATGAATGAATGTATTGAATTTTCCATCACTGAGAAGTGGTGACCTTTTAAATACATGCCGTCCTGCTATATCCCAGCCTTTATACAAAATGTCCCATGCAACTCCAAATTGGTATTGTTATTTAAAATAAAATTTTCTTATGTACAAGTGTAAAGAGAGAGCAGCACAAAGACATGACAAGTCACCATATAACGTGACCTACAGCACAGACATGACTCGGAACAACCCAGGATGCTACTTGTTCATCAAGCATCCATCAACCTCACTGACAAAGTATGTAAAAGAAATTCTGTTTGTGACTGTCCACCCTCCACAGAAGTCAAGAACAGTGGGTTTGATGAGTTGAAAAATATCTAAAATTTCACCTAAGATACATAATTTCAGACACAAGTCAAAGTTTTGTGAGAAAAGAGAAAATCCTGATAGATATATTTCTTGAATTGGAAGAAAGTTTAGCCCAAAAGTCATTTGTCAACCACCATGTGGAACTGCTTATGCCGGACCAAGCCATCCATTAAGTTGGAAAATGTTGCCTTTATATTGTATAGATTACAGTAAAGAGATTCTTACACAAATGAGAGAGAGGAAAGAGCAAGGTTGTACCTGGTTGACCCATTCCCAGGAAATCTTCCAGTTCTATTGCTGTGCATCGGTATATTGTCTTTCATCACTTCCCACACCTGGTACTTCATCGCAGCACTTCCACACTGATGGCTAGCAGGCAACAAATAAAGTTCTCCAACTCTGTCAGTGTGTCAGCAAGCAAGAGCTCCTCTTCCCTCATTGCCAGAAGGCTTACTTGTGCATTGCTGTAGTGATGGCTAGACATTTACAAGCCATTTTCTTTGGCTGACGACTTTGTTTTCAAACCCCTAATGGAGCATCTGTAACTACTGTTTTACTGAACTAATGTCAAACACAGTTGCAATTCCAGTAATCTATGACAGTTTTAAAAGTTTGAAGAGATCAGGAGTTGGAGACAAAAGTCCACCAGATGTGTTTCATAGGGATTTGTTAACGTCTTGCTAAACTACATTATAGAGAAATTTCAGGAGGCAAGTAGGAGGCCAAACAATAATAAATTCTCATTAAATATATGCAATTCCATCTCTACTGATAAAGTGAGGATATCCAAGCCTCTAAGTTTCTAACTAAATACACAATGACCAAAAATGTCTTTAAAATACAAGATGAATAATTTTTGTCTTGAAAATACTACAATATATAGACTAAATAATAATACTAAGCATCTAGAGTGTGTCAGACGCTCACAGGATTTTTTAATTATGATGGTGCATGGTTCAAGGAGCTTCCATTCTAGGGGAAGACAGACCAGACAAAAAGGTAAATTACAAACAGTGCTGGTAAACAATCAAAAGATAGACAGGTGGAACCAGGCAGATGCACTTTAAGCACTGGGGCTGCCAAAGGCTGACAGGTGTGGGTCACAAGATTTGAGGGTCAAAGTACTCTTGGACAAGATGACACTGGAACAAACAGTTGATAATGAAATTAGTAAAAAGGTTTTCAGTAATAAATAATTAATTAGATATATAGAGGTCTCAAAGAACCAATCTTCCAACAACCATCTACCAGCCTGATGATCAGAGATGAAAGTCAGACACTAAAATGTCATAAAACAAGAGTGGTTGCAAAAATAGTCTTTCTCATGCTCTTATCCTTTTGTTCACCCTTATGTCTTTTCTACAAAGTTTTTCTTCCTCATTTCTTGCTTTTTTAAACTTTTCCTGACAAATTCATGTTTTTTCCACTCTCTATGTTTCCTGTAATTATATTAGCAATTAGAAATGTTTCCAATAATGCAATATTGTTTTCTCAGAAACCAATATGCTTGTTTATTTTCTTTTTACAGTTAACACAGTGGTTTTTTTCTCTCTCACTCTCATGCTGATTGTCAGAACTAGAGTAAAGCCTGTCTCATTTAGTGATACATATATTCTTCATGAAACCATTGCCTTGAATTAAAAAAAATCACAAATCAAAACAATATATGAACTTGTTAATTTCAAAAGGAACTTACTGTCCATAATTTTCCAAGTCCAAAATTTCCAGTTTTTATAAGTTACAAAATGCATAGTGAGCAAGCAAAACAAGTTATAAGTAATAACTAACATTAAAGTAAAAGCAGTTAAAACATAAATGTGATGTAATAGAGAATGGGGGACTTGGTGCGCATCTTCTGAAGTATTCACATATGCTGTATAACTTGGTTTCCTATGGTTGATCTAACAAATTAGCACAAGCTCAGAAACTGTAAGACCGTTGTTTCTTTAGCAGTGAGAGAAACATACAAGATGTCAGGAAACATTTTAAAGGCTATAACAAAGAGTCTGTTTCTACTGCTTGCTGACAACTGTTATCATTCCTGGATATCTGTCACTCCAATCTGTGTTGCTGTCCCCACAGCTGTCTTCCTTTGTTTTTCTAGATCCAAATATTCCTCTTTTTCTAAGAGTATGACATCATTACCCATCATTGCGGTTTCCTCATAACTTGACTGCATGTGAAGACTCAGCTTGCAGTGTGGGTCATATTTAGAGGGAGCAAAGGTTAGTACTTCAGCTTATCTTTTTGGTGGGTACATTTCAACTCTCTGGATAATGAATTTCCTTGATACTATAACAAAATAAGGGTTGAACATGAGAAAAATTAAAACAGGTACAAAAAACACAGACAAAATAGATCAAATCAGAGGTCCACTTCCTCAGTCTGACCTGCATACAAATAAACAAAACTGGGCTTGTCTTTAAACCACAGGGTTCAATTTCAATTCATTCTATATGGCACTCTTTGGTTACAAATTATTGTATTAAGTGACTGTCTTCTGGAAGTCTGCCTTCCTAATATCTAGG
Source organism: Neotoma lepida (assembly GCA_001675575.1). Taxonomy (NCBI): domain Eukaryota; kingdom Metazoa; phylum Chordata; class Mammalia; order Rodentia; family Cricetidae; genus Neotoma; species Neotoma lepida. The sequence continues at coordinate 8,994 of LZPO01087827.1, read as the reverse complement.
ATATTGTAATCAATGTGTTTGGAGATTAGAGAAAAATGCCATTTTCCACAAAATTCTATTATTCAGAGAAAAGTAAACTCTAATGGAGAAATGCAGTTAAACAAATAGCACTCAATCCATACCCACACTTCAGATTCAAGGTTAACTGAAGTCCAGGTACATATATGTTCATGCACAGAAAGGACAAAGACCTGAGTTAGATTCGAGAGCCCAAAAACTCTATGTAAATATTCTAGTATAATTGCTCACATTTGCAGTCCCAGCAGTGCCGAGGTAGAGACTGGTTTGCTTCCTAGCCAGGCTGTGGTATTTGGTAAGTTTCAGTGAAAGAACCTGTCTAGAAACTACAACTAAAACCTAAAAACAGATGATGGCCTGTGAGGAACTATCCCTGCGATTATCATCTGGCCGCCACATGTACCTGCAAACACACAGAGACATACTCACTAACACATATGCACATTTGCATATACACACATATGTTCACACACGCACATAGAAAAATGATCACACATTAATAATCCATACTCTTACATATAAAAATGACCACAGATTAATAATCCATACTCATACATATGAGACAATAAGGGTAAGCTGCTCTGCACTTTTAATGATTTCTGTTTCCATTCAAAGAAAAATGAAATTAAATAGAGATAAAAGGAGGTTCTTGCCTGAATCATTTTAAATAATGAAAATAATACTTGAGGGGCTGGAGAGATGTGGCTCAGTGTTAAGAGCACTGACTGTTCTTCCAGAGGACCCTGGTTCAATTCCCAGCACCCACATGGCAGCTCACAACTGTCTGTAATTCAAGTTTCAAGAGACCCAACACATGTGGTAAATCACCAATGTGTATAAAATAAAAATAAATGAATTAAAAAAAAATAATACTTGCAATTAAGTTATCTTATGATATATCTGTAATTCTAGCATGCAAGTAGTTAGGACAGGACCAGGATCATGAATCCAAGTTCATCCTGTGCTATATATTGAGATATTCTCCAAAATAAAAGGAAAAGCATACAAACATACATGTTCACACAAAGGCATATAGATAGATAGATAGATAGATAGATAGATAGATAGATAGATGATAGATAGATAGATAGATAGATAAATAGATAGATAGATAGATAGATGATAGATAGACAGACAGACAGACAGACAGATAGATGTGTGTATGTGTGCATGCATGTATAGAGGGCAGAACATACTGTATGCATGTGTGTATGTGCTCTCTTCCACTCTTTCCCCTTTCCAATAGCATCAGTCCACCTAAGTAATTTTAACTCAATCATTTGCATTACCTGGAACTGTTTCTTGATCATCTTCCATATGGGAAAAGTTGCTATGCTGACAATGGGCAAATAAAACTTCGTTTTCCTTGTGAGTGTACTCTGGCTCAGAAAAGTTGCCAGTCAAAAGCACAAGAAAAATATTTTAATTGATTATCATTCCAAGAAATTCAGCCAACAAAACATTTCTGAATAGGTCTCAGACCTGTACATCATTCTCTGGCAGCCTTGAGGAACAATAGGTTTATTTAAGAAATACACTGTAATTCCAGGCCAAGGGAAATAAATGCTGTAATTGGTTCTAATGCAGTCAGCTTTCCCCTCCTTGATCTGCAGATTTTCAATCTAGGACTTCTGATTCTACTGCTATTGAAAATATTTCCTTTTCTCGGTCAATCACCTCTCTGTTTTTCCATCTGCCATACCTATCAGTCTTCCAAATTCCAATTGTTAATAACAATGTTCTTGAGTCCTTTGACATGGTACACATAACTAATATCTCAAATGTGGGTGATATCCTGAGGTGTAAAGAGGTAACCTATTTCTTATCTTGCTTTTCATGAGATAGAATGGATCAGGAATATCACTGACGTAGGTGTGAAAACTGAGGTTCTGACCATCTATGTATAACTCAGCCATGATTACTTATATGTAAGTGTAGAGTTAAGGCTAGAATCTGGTCTTTAGTCTCCTAGGCCAGTTTTTCACCATCCTCTTTTCTTCTGTGTAGCTTTTATTATGAAATGGGTACTCTGACCCCATCAGCTAGGAATATGATTGAAATGATGCAAGGAGATAGAATTCTCTCACAGTCAGGCATATTACCAAATTTAATTATTATTTTTGGAGAAAATTTGAGAAGGCAGCAGAGTATAGAAAAGTATCCATTTGAAATAAGAAAATTACATTATGCTACTCTTGACAATTAAATCATTTACCAGAACTATACTATCCAATCCGTTCTTTGGAAAGCTAACACAGTCTATTTGTAAAAGCTGTCCTACTGACAAATGTTTCCAGGGGTGTCCTTTGCCTGAATTATGTGATCACACTAGGGAATTATTTTCTGAAGCTATGTGCAGAATATCATAACAATGTCTGCTTGGATCAGAAGGCCTTACTTTCAAATTTATATGACACTTGGCTTACATGCATTATTCCCTATCTCATCAGCTATTTCTAAGGAAATCTGTCTTGTTACAGTCTTGGAAAATGATCTATGTAGCTAGCAAAGGGTAAAAACCAGTGGCAAAAATCCATTTCTGTTCCTTCATTTTGTTCTATTTTGTTCTCATATTTTTTCTGTTCTGTTCTTACTTAATTGTAGCTCCTTATGTAGCCATAAGAATCACACTAACACAACCACAAAAATAATGTTGAAAAACCACCCGCACCATCCAAAGAAACAAAAACAACTTTGCAGGTGAGAGGGAAAGTAACTTCAAATGAAAAAAAAATTTTTTTTGTATGTTCTCTTGTGGCTTTCTATATTACAAGTTTATGCATCAGAACAAACACTTTCACACCAAAAACACCTCATCATTTTGATAATTAGTTTTTGAGAGACCTTATTCCTAGACATTGATGTAGACTACAGTAAATAGTAGAGATACAAGATGAGCCAAGTAAACATGGCCCACTCCTTCATAAAGCCCATGGCGTGCTGGAAGATATAAAAAAGGGATAATTAAAATTTAGTTAATGTGACAAATGCTGCAATGTTTAGAATATGGAAAAAAGAGAAAATTTAAAGCCAAATACTCCCATGGCCGTATCCAAAGACAAAGATAACTCACTATGTATTGGATGTGATTCAACTGAAGCGTCTTCTGAGGAAAGCGCTTAAGGACAAAGCTAGTCTGATATCATCTCAAGGGTTGTCGTTATAAGGATGGGCTCCACCTGGAGAGATGCTGTCTCTTGTGAAACTCTCTGTAAAGTTGTATTGGTTGCAGTGTGGCTAAGTTACAATACTACATTTGGGATATTATATTTCTAAGTATGAATAAAATAGTTTCTAAGTATTATTTTGAACAAGTCAAGAGTAAAATTGAAAGTGATACAAAAGTATAACTAGCATAAAACAACCACAGTGGAAGTCTACCTTTCTGAGTCTACACCTCAAATTTTTTATACTTAGAAAGGACATAAAACCAAACGCATTCCATTGTCATGGTGGGAATTAAGCAGCTAATGTAAGTCTATACAAAAATAAAGAGGAAATTATGTATATAGATAGATAGATAGATAGATAGATAGATAGATAGATAGATAGATAGATAGATAGATAGGATACTCTGTGGTTTAGTGTGATAATACAATAGGCACCACATTTCTTAATTATTCAGTCATTCACTAAGAATCCACAAGTGTGAAAGCTTATCTTGACTAGTTAAAAGAGAATCAAGAAACAAAGCCAATTACAAATTAATTCATGTTTGTCTGTTGGTTTGTTGGTTGGTAGGAGAGAGTCTCACACTGTCTACAGACTGGTATGAAAGCCTGTGAGCATCTGTCTTGCTTTACTTCCCAAGAGCTGGTACTAGGGGTGTCACTTCTATGCCTATATACACACATATTTTTATGAGACCTAAGGGATAAACCCTTGCCAAGATTCCATGTTTATCAAACAACATCAGGCAGTGGTCTCCTCTTATGGTAGAGTCATTAATTTCAGTTGCAAAGCATCTTGGCTTTGACTTGGCAATTTGAAGACCATCAACAATCCTATAGAAAAAAACAGAGCATTTATTTCTGATGGCAGGTCTATCCTGTTATCTGCTGGCTTAGGAAAACTTTTCACTGGAATTTTATTCTAATTATGAAGATAAATAGCAACTGGGACAGGTGATAACATATACCCAAAGATTATCCAGATGAATTTTTATGGTTTTTCATAATTTGAAACATCCTCCAGTTTCCCCAGTAAGAGAAAAGTCCATAGAAATCTAGACTGGTGTCACTACAGAGAGAGTGTGGTACTAATTGAAGAAAGGAGGACTATACTGAGGACATATTTCTCCTCTGTCCTTCAGCCAGAGAACTGTGGAACTTCTTCACTGATAGAAATTTGACTCAGGGGGATGCAGGGAACTGACATGGATCACTTCCTGTAGAAATGTTAGTCATAGTCCCATAATCCACAGAATCAAGGAGAAATGATTGCCATGCTCAGACTTCTATCAATCCATACAAAACACAACCTACTTTCTCGTCTTCTCTCAGATGGACTAGCAACACTGCCAAGCATCCTAGAGCAGATAGTTGGGGGGGGTGTTCACAGTTCCTAAGAAAGTAGCTGTCAACTGGCCAGGGAATGCATTGCTGTGGGCCAAACCACAAAAAAATATTCTTATCTAGTGTATATTTATTTTACTATTTGGTATATCATAACTGTGATCCAAGTTTCCCATTCTTCATGAAATGTTAATATATGATTCTGGTTGGGGACCAAAAATCTCTGTCAGAACAGTGATTTTAAAAGACCAGTAAAATTAAAAGTCCAAATTATATTCTGATAATTTTGACATAATGGATTTTTAAATTACATGTATAGGTAGCCTCAAATAATATTTAAAATATATAATATTCAAAACTAGAAAGACATTTTTATTCCTTACATACATTTCAAAGGAAAATATTCTAATTCTTGAATTGTATAATCTATTGTATACAAACATTTCTCTACAATATATGATATATAATATGTGATCAAAATATTTTTGAACTTATAAAAAAATCTATTAGAAATATGATTGCTCCATTCTGAGGGAGATAACACAGACCCAAAAAGCCAAATATGGCATGTATTCTTTTATATGCAGATATTAGTTTTAAGCCTTTGATAGGCACACTACAATCCATATGTCCATAGAGGTTAGGTATAGAGTATCGGACTGGTAGAAGCAGAGGCTCTCTGAAGGAAGGGAAGATAGACATATAGTTATGGATAGACAGGGGCAGACTGGAGCAGGAGGATTAAATGGGAAGGGGGCAGAGAGGAGCAAGAGAGGAAATACAGAAAGGGACAGCTAACATTAAGGATCATTTGAAAAGTCATGTGGAAACTTAACTACTCTACAAACTTTCAAAAACATATACATATATGAAAGACATCTAAATGGAGTCATCAAATAATTGGGGAGACAAAGCACCAACAAGACATATTTTGCTGTCAAATGAAAGTCCAAATGTCAGCAATGGGTTACATCTAATTGAGTTCTTGGCCAAAGGAGCCCCATGGAAACCCCCAAACAACTCAAGCTGTTTCCAAGGCTATTGTATGCTTTCCATAAACTGATGGTAAGGCCCTATTGCTGAAGATAACATTTACATATCTCATTGAACGTAGAGAAATCAAGCTGGAGCATAACTAGAGCCTTCACCCTGCTGACTAGTGTTCATGGTATTAGAAGGTACTCTACAGACTACCAGAGAAGAAAGATAACCACCAAAACAGCTACAATGCATTAATCTAAAATGATAACCTGCTGTAATATCGGCACAAACATTGTGTGAGTAACCAACTACTATCTGATTGAATTTAAAGACCACTCCACTAGATGGAATCCATGCCTGACACTGCTCTGGTGGCCAAGAACCTGAGCCTAGATAGGCCATGGATCTAGGGGAAAACCAAATACTATTGTTCTGCTAAACACACACACACACACACACACACACACACACACACACACACAAACCTAACAATAGAATTACTCCTAACAACATTCTGCTATACCCATAGATCGTTTTCTTAATCAGCCATCATCAGAGAAGCTCCCTCTTGTAGACTGAAAATAATACAGAGACCCACAATTAGACAATGTGAAGAGAATAAGAGACACTGGCAGACTCAGTCCTAAATGGAATGTCTTTATCAAACCTCTCCGCAGGGCTCTGAGGAAACTATGCTGAAGAGGAGGTGGAAAGATTTCAAGGGCCAGAGGGGATTGATGATTCCAAGGAAAGAATGCCTTCTAGATACAATAGGACTGACACACATATGAACTCATAGAGACTGTGGCAGCATGCACAGAGACTACACAAGTTCTAGACAGATGGGATCTCAGTGCTAACATGGGGAAATGGACATGATCTCCTATCCCTAACCAAGAATCTATCTGCAATTAACCACCACTTGCAAAGGAATAATCAGTTTTCTCCAACGGAGGCACACTGGGAATAAGCCACACATAAGGGCAGGTGGCATGCCCAGCAATAGATGGAACACAAAGTTACTCATTGGTGATTTGGTAAATGTTTTGTCTTGGATTGCTTTGTGTGTGCCTTTTCTTTTTTCCATTTTACTGGTCTTTTGTTTCATGTTGTTTTCCAATTTAGTGTTTTGATAGATTGTGGTATACTCGTGTGTGCATGTATGTGTGCACACATACATTTGTCTCTGTGTGTGTGTTTTATGTTTTTTCACATTTTGCAACTTCAGTTTGTTTGCTTTTTTAATTTTCCTATTTGTTTCCTAAGGAGATAGAGAAAAAGAAGGCACAGAATTAGTGAGTTGGGGGTTGGGGTGATCTTGGAGAAGATGTGAGAAGAGAGACCATAACCAGAATAGAGTATATAAATTTTTAATTAAAAAGGGAATGTGATACATATTTCATGCAATATTCTTAGTTATTTGCAGGACAATCCACAGGTCACAGGGACTAGAGATAAATCCTAGAGCCAAACCATTATTGGAAGTCCAACAGATAATTTTCCTGTATGACCTAGAGAGAATGTGCTAACAACTTAATTAGTAAGCTGTTAATCCTGATTCCTGCCATCTTCTGCCTCTCATCCTTACTTCACCCCTCCCTAGACCAATCTCTCACACAAAATACTACTACTGACAAAAAAACAAATGTTTATGGTATGTACTCAGTTATAAGTGGGTATTAGTTAGGTAAATAAAGGATAATCATGCCACAATCCATATACCCAGAGGCTAAGTTACAAGGAACGTTCAAGGGCAAAAGCATACATCTTCCTGGGAAGGGGAAATAGAACAGACTTTGCTTTGTGGATGGACTACAGGCAGGTATGTTCGGGAAAAGAAGGGATGGGTGCGGTTGGGATGGAGGGACAGAACACTGAGAGAGAGGGTTGGAACTGGGGTAAGGTGGAAACCTAGTGCAGTGAAGACCCCCTGAACTGTATAAGGGTGACCCTAGTGAAGACTTCTAATAACGGAGGATACCGAGCTTGAACTGGCCATCTCCTGTAACCAGGCAAGGTTTGCAGTGGTGGGACTGGGACACCAATCCAGACACAAAACCTTCCGCCTATAATTTATCCTGCCTGCAAGACTTGCTGGGGACACAGAACTTGTGGGAGTGGCCAACCAGTGACTGGTCCAACTTGAGTCCCATGCCATGAGAGGGAGCCCACGCCTCACACCACCTGAGTGTCCAGGAACGAGAGGCTCAATAGCCCAGAGACCTGGGATAGAACCAAACATGACTGGCAAAACAAAGTCAATGAAATTATTCTTAATGATATTCTACTATGCTCATAGGTCGGTGCCTAGCCCAATCATCATCAGAGCGGCTTCTTCCAGCAGCTGATAGGAGTAGATGCACAGACCCACAGCCAAATATTAGGCAGAGTTTGGGGAATCCTGCAAAAGAGGGGGAGAAAGAATTGCAGGAGCCAGAGAGGCCAAGGACACAAGAGGGCTGAGTGTTGTTTCTAAAAGAAGTGAGAATTTGCAGAAGCCGCAACCAGAATTTATGAGATGGGGTATTGAAGAGGAGATGCTGCATAGGAGAGTGGTTCTAGGGAGAATAACTTTTATTAAACTGTGAGTAAATTAGCACGTGGTGGTGCAGGCCTTTGAAGCTAGCATTGGGAAGGCAGAAGCAGCCAAATCTCTGGGTTGATGCCAGCCTGGTATACAGAACAAGTTCCAGGACAGCCAGAGCTACACAGGGAAACCCAGTAACTCTGTCTTGAAAAACATATATATACTTGTGCACACCTGTGGTAAAGTTACCTGAAATAGAAGTAATAGTAACTGGAAACCTTTAAACCAAACAGCTCCTAGAGCTCAAACAGAGCTGAAAATACTAGTAGTTCACACAGCTAGTAAAAGGATTTCAAAATATGGGAGATATTGGGAAAGACCTGCAGGAGAGGTCACATGCAAATTTACATGGTTTTTAAAATTTTTATGAACAACATTCTGAAAAAAACTTGCAAATAAAACACGTGAGGAGACTTTTTTATTTTTGAATTTATATTTTATAAAAGTGAGGGGGGAAAATCCAAGAAAATCTCAAATTTGAGATTTGAGAAATGTAACTCTACCACCTTAAAAATCCCAGGCAGATAAAAATAGAGGGGCCAACATGCCCTAATAAAAAGATGGTTTTCTTAGAAAAAGCAAATACATTAAAAGAAAGAAAATATGTCTTTTTTAATAAACTATATACTTATCTATGTAAAAATTCTTGAGAAGTCTTATTTGATCACCCAACAAAATTGATTGACAAACCATAGGCTCAAAGAAAATGTTTTAAAAATGTATTTTTAGCTGAGGAATATAGCTTAGTGATGGAGCAATTCCCCAGCATGCTCAAAGCCTAGCAGCAATTCAAGCACTGCAAGGGCAGACTTAATGCTAAGGAGTAGCTAACTAACGTATAATAGACTCCACAGTGTGTGTGTGTGTGTGTGTGTGTGTGTGTGTGTGTGTGTG
>LZPO01087826.1:42161-52713 GCA_001675575.1 Neotoma lepida | reverse complement strand
TAACCAGATTCCATCTCTCAAAGGTCCCACCACCTCCCAAAACAGCCTCACTAGCTGAAAATCAAGCATTCAGATTTCACATCTAAGTGAAATACAACCAGTAAATTTAGACAGAGAACACATTTGTTCTTTCCATTCCTTTGCCCTTTTGGTTTCTCGCCTGTTAATGTACCTGGGATGTGCTTGCCAACCACTTGTGTGTGATAGGAAAGCTATGACCACCCAGCTCCACAGATTCCAAAGGTGCCTCCAACAATGGCCTTGTGCTGTATAGGGCTAATCAATAGCGCAGTCCGGTGAAGCTGTTCTACTTATCTCTACTGCATCCTTATTGGCTTTTCTCCACATCTCCCAGGGCTAGCCACAGAGTGTGGTTTATTGCTCAGATCCAGCCATGCAGAAAGGATAACATCAAAAGCTTGCATTCCAGTTTGTAGTGTTTGCAGGACCCTAAAGAGTTGATGGAAACAGTTCTGCTTAATGTGCTTGCACAACCAACACACAGTCAATAGCACAGAGCATGAGTGTAACTAGCATATTGCTTTAGGCACACAGTCATATAGAACTTCAATGGCTTCCTGCTTAGGAGAAAAAATTGATTTTGTTTATTTGTTCTCAATTCATTTAAAGAAAAATAAAAAACAGATATTTTCTAGATTTACCTTATTTGCACTAGCTAGCTTTCTGTAACTGTGACCAAAATATCTGAGGAAACAACCTAAAGGGGAGGGAGTTTACTTCCGTTGGCTCACAGTTTCAGGGGCTTCAATTCACTGTGGTAGGGAGAGTTTGGCAGAGCAGATCACATCATGGCAGAGGGAGGCAAAATGGAGCAGTAAACAGGAAAGAGGCCCAGCACAAGATGGAACCCGTGCTGGTGGTAGGCTTCCAAGTATGTCTCACTCCAAATCCAAACTCCTCCCAATAGTTTCTTCAAATTTTGAATCCTTCAGTGAATTAAGCCATTTAGATCTCATCTCTAATCGTCCTGGGAATGCCCTGGCAGACATACTCAGGACTGAGCTTGACTAACCTTCCTAAGTGCTTCTCAATCTAGTCAAGTTGACATTCAAGGTCAAATATAGAGAGGTTGCAGCAGAAGATTTAGCTCTGACTGAGTGTCACACTGAGGTCTGCAGAAGCCAGGAAAACTTAAGCCACTGACCAAACCCTATGCAAAAACTCTCCTAGTTTTGGTGGGAGGACCAATGGCATAGAAGCTGGCTTGCAAAGACCTTGAAAGGAAAATGGCAATGGGGTGACTTGATATGTCATAGCATGGAGTTTATGTTGACTGAACGTTTTTGCTTAAAAGAGCAGAGAAAGGCAAGAGCAATAGCTCAGTGGGTGAAATGCCTGGAGGGTAAAGAGGGAGACCTAAATTCCGATCCCCANAATCCACATAGAAAGCTGTAAATGGCAGAATATTCCTATAACCCCAACNGTGAGGGTGCGATAGGTACACAAGAGAATCCTTGAAATTCGTGGTCTAACCAGCCTAGCTGAACCCACAAGTGTCAGGTTCAGGGAAGACCCTATGTCAAAAGATAAAATGTGAAGAGTAGCTGAAGGAAGATTTGATGTTAGCCTCTGACCTACATATGTTTATAAGTACATATACCCACCTGCGTGTTCTCTCTCCAACACACATACATATAAGATTCAAGCAACACTCACACACACACACACACATACATACACACACACACGTGCACAGATGATTTTGGAGATAATGTAAGAAGTTTATGANTATCATTGAGGTTCACCTAGGTAACCTTATTATGCACTGTAACCCTTGCTAATCAGCAGGTCCATAGTTTGATGTAGGTCCAAGTCACCCTGATGGACGTTGGTTAGCAATGGTTGCATGCAATCTGGCCAGGCTCCTTCCTGAGCTGAGGTTGCAAACCTAGTTTTACCCTCCCCCTTCACAATTAAATTTAACATATAATGCATAATAAAATAAGCAGAAATAAAATCTTAGGATAGCCTGTTGGGGAAAAACAATGAATGCAAATCCTGAAAGTATCATTTACAACCCCTCTGGATGCAAAACAAAATGTTCTGCCTGGTAACACAGATTAATAAAATAATTAAGCCATGTTAGACAGGTAATGGTTTAGTCAATTTAGTGTAAGTAAAGCACTCTTACGCAGCTTGCAACTTCTGCTCAGAGACTATAAGCATTTGCATTTTATGAGTTTTTAAAAGCATACCTTATTTTAAATGCAAAACCTTAATGTCACACACAACCACACTTGATGGAAAGTTATTTCCATGCCATTTGGGGACAGCAGCCAAATGCTGGGTTTGGGCAGAGATTTTGAAATAGGCTGAGGTCAACTTTTAAAAGTAGCCAAATAGATCTAGCTTGAAATATTAATCATTTGTTTACCTGTTCTTAATGCATTTTACCCCTGTTAATCTACACTGAAATATCACTTGGAGTTTAATAGCAATCTATACCCAACCATCAAATATTTAGTATCTGTTTAGGAAAAGTAATTGGTAAAACTCAAAGCTACTATTTGTTCTTTTTGATTAATGTTTGCCAAGTAGAAGTTTTAGGATAAAATAATACATCAGTGCTCAACATCCACTAAGGTTCCCTCTCTTTTCAGTAACAGCGCGCCATTATTCACCTTATCATTTCTTGAAAACAGAGTACGATTACTTTCTTAAATTAAGCCTTAGCTTCTATAACAAATTTGCATTTGCTCTGGTCCACAGAACTATCAACTTATAAACTTTCTGCTCTATAAATTGAGTGTACCCACTGCCTGGGATGCAGTTGCCTTCTCTGGTGGCTTGCTAACCACAGTCAGTTATAGTTAATTGAGGGTCCAAAAAGCAACATTCCCCACATTGCTTCCTTGTGATTGCATCACTCTATGGCATGGTTTTAATGTCTGTAGGAAACAGTTCTGAGCATGTACTATGGGTTCAGGATCTGAAGGATGAATAAGCCTAAGTTGAGTCATGAAGGCCACCTTCCAAAACAATGGGATGTGTCACTGACTACCTGAGGCACAATGCAGGGCTCCTTAAATATTCTCCACTTGTGAAACTTTCTACAACCCTGCGTATATAATGTATAAAATAAGCATACCAATCAAACACTGANAATAAGANGTTTATTTTTTAAAAATTTCTTGAAATTCATATGAACTTATTTATTAAAGATGAAAGCATATTAACATAGTAGTGTGGTGAATGTGCTTGTGTATTTTTACATGAAAAATGAAATCTTGGCTGAATATTTGATACTGCAGGAAGCAGAGCNTCTTCTAAAGTTTTCTGAGTTGGCTGATATATTTAACTTACTGTCATTAATTCNGCAAACAGCACTTCCCATAAACACCGTAGCACAAAATAACAGAGGTATGTTTTGGGCAATTTCAGAAACTATCAGGAATCGTACTCTAATCCCAACTCAAAATTCATTAAATCCCCTTCTTATGAAACTCAAGTCATAAACTCAAACAGAAATTTTTAAAATCCAACTTTCTAATACAATGCAACCCAAGAATACACTAATTTGATGCTTACATGCTGAGAATTGATGGTGGGGAAATATTAAAAGTCTATGTTTTACATCACTAAGCTATGANGCTTCTCTGAGAACAGAAAACCTTGTATATACAGGAGAAGCCCAGAGTTCAGAGCAGACCAAAGTCTAGAGTCAGGCCTGAGGTGTGTCAAGCAGAGTTTGCTGGTTTCTGTGACAGCAGGCATAGTGTAAAGGACATGTGTGTGACTTAGGAACCGAGGCTGCAGTGAGGTTCTGGGATACAGCATGGACAAGGGCCGCAGAATGACCTCAGACTCATTATATGTCTGAACTGAATTCGCTTATGCTCATCATACGTTCAGAAAACTTTGACTATTGCCAAAATTTTCAGCACCCCTCCTTCAGTTGTGAATCCTCATGGAGGGCCCTGCCCACAGTTTAAGAGGCTTTGAGTTTGGGAGACCATGTTATAAATAGCAAAAATTACTTTCAGCATATGTTTGTTAAAGTTCCAGACCTTTAAATTATCCATATTAATACTAAATATTTGAAATATTTAGGAGAAGTTGTAAGAATTACTCACAGGCAGGCCCATGAGGACTAATAGAATCTAAATACCTTCTTCCCAAGAGTAGATTAAGTACAATGTNCTTAAAACCCAGTTTGGGAAACTGAAAACAAATGAATATTTGTCATCATTATCATCATTGTTGTTGTTGTTAAGGCTGGTGGTAGTTGTGGTCTTGGTGATGGGGATGATGGTGGTGATGGTTGTGGTGGTGGTAATGATAGTGGTCNTGCTGGTAGTGGTTTCTCTTTTCTGTTTCCAAGTTCTTAACTTGGAATTAAGCCTTCATAACCAAAAAAAGATTTTTAAAAAGAAAATTTGATAATTGGGGAGATAGCTCAGTCAGTGAAGTTCTTATGATGCAAGCATGAGGTCCTGCATTTGGATTCCAAGTGCCCATGTAAAATCTGGGTCTCGTAGTGCATGTCTATAGTCTTCATGGTTAAGAAAAATCCCTCAGAAGAAGGGGAAACACTTGCAGACAATTTTCTGACAAGGGAAGCATCATGATACTCCATTTCTGCAAAGCTACAATAATCAAAACAACATGTCATAGGAACAAAAACCAACTTACAGGTCGGTGGAACAGAACAGAAAATCTAGAACCTAATCCATATGCTCACAACCAACAGATTTTTGACAAAAGCACCAAGAATGCATTAGGTTATTCAGAATTTCCAAGTAACTACTGCTTTTAAAAAAAAGATCTGATTTTTTTAAATGAGCAAAAGGCATGGATAGACATATCTCAAAAGAAGACATGTAAACAACCAAGAAGCCTATGAAAAATGTCCAACATCCCAACTTGAAAAAGTACTTAGCACTAATTATCAAAATTAGCATAAAAGGTATCTCTAATTATAATGGTTATGTTCAAAGGTACAAAAAGTTACCAAAGGGTATCAAGAAAGAGAAATTCTTATAACTTGTTTGGAGGAGCATAAATTAGGATGACAAAGATAGAAAATAGTAGGTAGCTTCCAAAAAAACCAAAACTTAGAGAAACTGTAGTAGCCAGCAATTTCACTATTAGACATATAATCAAAAGAAAATAAAGGCATTATGTCAAAGAGATACCCACACAGCTCTGTGTACCTCAGTGTGTTGCTCACAGTAGCCAAAAAAAAAAGCAACCAAAGCATTCATCAACCATTATTGGATTTATCAGATGAAGAGATCGCTCCACATGTAAAATAGTTGGGCAATTGTGAGGAGCTAAATTCAAATCTCCANAACTGATGTCAAGCCCACTTCCGACCAAGAGATGGGAAGTGAGTTCAGGAGACTCCCTGGAAGACTGAGCACCTGCTAACTTGCCACACACATNAGAAAAACAACAGAGACCCAATCTCGAACAAGCTAGAAGGTGACACCTGAGGTTGTCCTCTGTGACACTCATGTGCATTCACACACAGGAACGCACACACACACCCCTACATACTCACACTCTTAATTAGCATGAAAATGGTATTGCTACTGAGTTGGTGCTGTTTAAGGGATCAAAGACAGAAGGTGCAGAAAATTCTTGCAAGTACATCTGAGCCCTTCTGGGAGGAAGAGAGAGAACCCTAGAGAAGGCAAACATTAAAAACAGCAATACAGATTTCAGAATCAGTGAAAACATTATAGAAATTACCCGTCTATTTCATTTAAAATTGCCACTTCTCACTGGCAATATTCTTCCCTCTTTGGGTGAGGTGGGTGATTTCAGTATCATTGTAAAGATAGTAAGATTGAGTTGAACAAGGATTTGATCTGCAAGGACCAGAAACTATGTACCCCCATCTATTAAAAGCTGTGTAAAATCAGTGATGGATTAGGCATTCAAGAAGTGACCATTTAAATTCCTCACATTCGTGCCCCAGCTTCGCTGACCTCAAAATAAAAAGAAACTGAGACCTCATCTTTGAACCTTGTGACAATTTTATCTGCCCTCATTTCTGCATCTTCCTTAAAAATCCCATTCCTTTTGAGTCCACAGCAAAAACCAAGTTCTGGATAATAGCTGTGATGTGTTTCACACCCCAGGTCCCTGACTCTTAAGCTATACAAATGATGAGGACACAATACTGCACTCAGCCTGTTCCCTCAAGGAGAGAGTGGNAGCTTNACACGTGCTCTGGGCCCCATGCTTTCAAAGTNCGAGGTTACACTGCANCCAAATCTCTTGGGCTTTGTAAGNTATGCCCTTGAACCTGGCATTCATACTGACTTTTACCTCTTTTTCTCAAATCTTTGCCTCCTGTAAATGTTTCTCAGCTCCAAAATTCTTCATAAATGGCTCACTAAGCCTCACAGAATTGCCATAAAGATTGTGTTTGTTAGGATATTGGTAACCAGTGGTGANTTGGTTATCTATTCAGAAAGCTAGGAAGAGAGTGACATTTTGCCTGTAGTCCTCAAACTTAAAATACAGTTGCTCAACTTCAAACATTTCGTCCTGAGTCACATAACTGCCTTCAACTCGCTTTATGTTGTTTTGAAAACATGTTCAATGTCAGCACTAACTTCTGTGAATTTATTCCTGAATTTACTTTTGCTTTTACCTGAATTCCAATTCTTAAGCTCTCTTATTGACTGCAATTTCCCTAAGGGAATCTTTCTTTTCATGTTACAGACAAATCGATTGTTTTTGTTTCTGGAAATGAATGGGAAAGTGAGTCTAATTAGCTGAAAGTATCAAAAATAATAGTAATAATAGTGATATTGGAAAGTGCTTATGTTTAGAGAGGATTTTCTTTTTATCAAAGGAGGAAAGAGCCCTTTTCCAGTTTGACAGGGTGATAAACAAACTGAATCCAAGTGATCGATCCCATCACCTGGGGTGAAATGTGGTAGTTATTAAATAGTCTATAGCAGTGCAGGATTGTGGATGGTGACGAACAAAAGAGATGTCTTTATTTATTGCCTTATGTAATGCATGCCCCCTGTTAGTTGTCCTTAGCCAACCAAAGTAAACCTCAACTTGCACATAATAAATCCCAATTCTAGAACTCATGCTTCCACGTTGCCCAGGGCATTGAAGCGCTTTTGAAATGGAACATGGATTTCTTCCACATGAAAGCATCCTTACTGGGGCCCACAGTCCAGTTCCTGTGAGCATCATTTCCTCTGTGCAGTACATGCAAGATGCTACTATGGCTCTCTTGGCGAGCTGTTATAGGCATGAGACAATGGCGGACAGATGGGGTGCCTAGGATGTGCTTCTACACTTCAGTTAATATTTCACACTCTATCCCTCAGGAAATACGGATGGGCAGTGGTACTCAGGGCTGAGAAAGTGGCTAAGGGATTTGTCTATGCCATTTGGAGGCTGTTCAGGGATGATTATCTTCATGCTTTGCTGGCTTGCCCCTTTCCTCTGTGTGTGTGTGTGTGTGTGTGTGTGTGTGTGTGTGTGTGTGTGTGTGTGTGTGTGTGTGTTCATATTGTACACATGCAACAGGAATATAGGCTGCCAGGGTAGACACCTCAGGATTAAACCAATAATAGCCTTGAGTCAAATTGAGCTTTCTTTTTTGGTTTAAACATTCTCCAATATGGGACTGTAGAGGCCAACAAAATCCAGAGACAGCAGACAAAAATATCAGGAGAAAATCATGCTCTCTCTAGACAAAAGAAGAGGAGAGGGNCAAGCACTACCAAGGCTTCAANCAAAAAAACCGTGAGTCCAAGGACAACTTGGGCTTCATAGTGAGACCCTTTCTTCAGAAACCATTTTTTCATTTTGTATATTGAAGCACAGTGTTTCATTTACTCAGAAGACTGTGTTGTAGATGCACCACAGGCTCAGCAGCTATGGGGAACTTGCCTCCACTATGAGTCAGAGCCTAGAAATTCCTTTCAGGNAGCATCAGGACCCTATAATACCTTCCTCTGGTGATTTCCATTTTCATACACTGCTTTTCTTTTTTCCACAGCTACCTACCCTAACTTTATTAGAGATTTCACAAGCACTTTCCCACATTTCCCACATCGGTTCTAAAGCAGGCTACCTGGTATTGATATTGAACTAAACCCCTGGCTGGTTTTATAAATCACCATCAGCAAGGGCACTGAAAGCCTGCCCTTGATTGTTTTATAAAGAAAAACAGGCTGCCATCTTGAAGCTTCCTTTATGACATACCATAACTTTGTCACATAGAAAATATTTTATATTTAATCCAATTCATTTTTATTGAGTGCTACAATAAGCCAGGCATGAAGCTGCTGTGGACACGTAGATGGATAAGTTCCCCCTGCAAGTGACTCAGAGGAGAGTGAGAAGGAAGTCAAATACACACGCGGGTCAGGTAGGGATGTCAGGANGAATGCTGGTATGCTGTGGAGGAAGGGGAAGAGGAGGCATCTGTTGAATTGACCTTTGGGCTGGATCCTGAAACATAAGAACTAACTCTTTTGTCACACAAGTATAGGGTAAAGAAAAAACTCCTGCAGATGCATAGAGATAAAGATATGCTAGGAAATCCAGGGTGTCTAGAGAGAGCCTGCTTTTCTTCTGATAATTTTGTTTTCTGTCTTTGGATTTTCTGGGTTATTGGTCTCTGCAGTCCCCCATTGGAGGGTGTTTAAGCCAGAAGAGTCTGTTCTCACAAGTTATATTTTTAGGAACTGAAGAAATGGCTCAGTGGGTAAGAAGGTTTGCAGCACAACCACGAAAACGGGAGTTAGAATCCCCAGCATTCATGTAAAAAGCTGAGCATGACTCTGTGTGCACCTAACCCTGTGCTATGGGAAGGAGAAATGATGATCCCTAGGAATTGCTGGTTGTGAGCCTACTTTCAGATTCAGCGCAAGACCCTGTCTCAAGGGAAGAAGGCAGAGAGTGGTAGAGTAGGTTACACACGATATCCACTTCTGCCCTCCATTCATGCACATAAGAGTACACACACCCATGCCTACTTGTACATACACACACACACACACACACACACACACACATGAATACACACCACACCACATACACACAGAAGTTATATTTCAGAGCTGCTGGTTAGAGTTGTGCGGTAAATAAGAGAAAGTGGGAGAAAGGACTTCGGTGATGCCCTGGTCCCTGTCAGTTGCTCTTTACTAAGTGCCTTCATGGAACTGTTGCTTTTCACCTGCCTCAGGTATCCAGTCATAATATAAGCACCTTATGGACTACACAACGGGAATTTATTCTTTTAGGAAAGCACACCACCCTCACCAGCCCTGTCTCCTGTACATTAACTGGTTAAATGACTCCCCTGCCTCTAAATGTGGAATATAGTTGAGTTCTAGAGGGGAAAAATTGATTGAAATAACAAGGTCTACTGCTAAACCGAACATATGTTGCTCATAATGTCACCTTCTAAATCAATGAAATTATCATTATAGAACATGTCGACAAATTAGACACGTAAAGTGCCTGCTGTATGTGGGAGAGATGTAATTTGGCTCCATAAAATGAAAATTAAACAATAAAATATCAATGACAGATGTAGTNAGCTAAAGGTTTTGAGGTTTAAATACCAATTTGCAAGGGAAAAAAATACACAGACAAACTGAGGAGAGCAGATAAAAATACCAATCTTCGTAGGGGAAGAAGATTCAGTATTCTGTCCAGATGTTTAGAGAGCTCTGTGCCCTTTGTTTAGCAGAGAAACACATGGACAAGTTCTTAACTGTTCCAAGTTGGAGGCAGAAGATTAATGATAATAAGAGAAATGCAGCCAATCAAATAATAATCTGTTTGTGATTTGAATGATGTAATAGACCAGGTTTGAATTGTTAAGCCTCATTCTTCCCCACGCAGAGTGTCATTGAGTGGACTTAACCATTGGTTCCTATCCTCAGAGAGGAACATGCCAAAGCTCTACTTCTGTTTGTGGTTAATTATCCCTCATAATGGATACGTTATAGAAATATATAACTGAATTAAGTGTGAAAAATAACATAGCTGTGGGCTATGAGCTTATTGTTCTTACAGTAAAAACCATACATTCCACTTTGAACAGAAAATAAATAAAGATTAATCTCCAACATTCTTCCCCCACAGGCTTTCCTATCCCTAGGTAGTCTCAAGAACAAATGATGCCATANAAAACCATTGCATTTTACATACCTGGAGCATCATCTATAGATAGAGAAAATGACAATGTACTGAGATTTCAGAGATATTGGCAAATTTCAATTCCAATAAGATTTCAATATCAACTAAATTTCAGTATTGTATGGCTCTCACCTGTGATCCTAGCACCAAGAAAGCTGAGGCAGAAAGATTGTTAACAGTTTGAGGTCAACTTGGGCTTATAATGAGTTCCAGGTTAGCTTGGGCAACAGTATGGGATCCTCTTGGGANAAAAAAGTGAGAAGAAAGAGAGGGGAAGTNGTTTCCAATGTCATATACATATAAGAGACAAAATTGTGTTTTCCTCCAATACAGTTAACAATGCTGGGTACCAAAAATGGCTCTACCACCATTTTGTCCCTTGTATTGGCAGGGAAACTTT
>LZPO01087826.1:0-24441 GCA_001675575.1 Neotoma lepida | reverse complement strand
GTGTTCTCTGTAGAAGAGGTCAGTGGTGGGAGCGAGGAGAACGGGAAAAAATGCACAAGGTGAGCTGATAGCAGCTCCCAGGGGATGGAGACTGAGCTGTGAGAAGTATTTAGACTGGACATAGATTATGTAAGGCAAACAGAAGGACTTGCCATGTTCATGAGAGAGATTAAGGCAGTCAGAGCAGTGCCCCACCTGCTGGTTTGGCAAACCAGTGTAACTTGAGGCACAGTTGGCAAGAGGGGAGATAAACCAGTGATGTTTCTGTTTGTTTTGAGGAAGATTAGTGCAGCAATGAGAAGTTCAGTAGACAGGTATGTTAAACTTGAAATACCCAGAAGACAGGCAAGGGAAATGTCAAACATATACTCAGCTAGCCAGTCTACACGTAGGAATGCCTGGAATGTGTCATGTAGTGTCCTATTATTGCAAAGACTCTTGATTTTGGATCTAGGGGAATTTGTGCTGGTTATAAAATCAGCTAAAAGTACTGGCTTTGCTCCAGAGGCAGATAGCTTGGACTGGCCCATGACAAGCCACATCTTGGGAAGCTGAGAGTGGCAAACAGCTCCTAAGTAATGAACTAGATTATAGCTTTTTATGCCAGCTATCAAATTGTAGATTCAAGGACACCTGAGTGATGGGGCCCAGTCAGCAGTGTTAATAACCAATGTGCAAAGAGTATAATTATTTGTTTATAATAACAAAACCCTGGTAAATCTAAAATATCCAATGCAGAAGGAAAGGTTACATGGTATATATTTATACATGAGAATGTTAAATAGTCATTGTAGACAAATGTTCTGAAAAACACTTCATGGCATGAGATAAAACTTTAAATGTAGAAGTGAAAATATTGGGATTATTTATAATATGAGTCCAGCTTGATTTAAAGACTGAAAATAATATATGGGAAGAAAAAACAACTGGGAGGAAATTAGTAAAAATATCAACTGTAGTTATCAATAGATGAAAAAATTAAAAAACATTGTTCAAAGTAATGATTTTGTGAATAGATTATTTTAAAAATTTTAAATAATGACCTGACTCCAATGGTTCTAAATTGAAGTTGGTGGTGATTATTACAGATAAAAGACAACTATGGTATCAACCTAGGAGAAATAAGAGGAATGAGGAGAAATGTTCCCTTGCCCTCAAGAATGGGGCTGTTTTGATTCCTTGCAAGGATCAGTGCCTTTGGCTTTTGTTTGTTTATGGCTAGTGTATCATTTGACTAGAGCTCTGGGGAGCAAGAGTGAGAGGGACACTGAAGAGATTAAGAAGGAAGGTAGGCAGAATAGTAAGTGAAGTTGTTGACCAACATATGTGTGCGCTCACTATGGGTCAGGCAACCTTTCAGGAATTTCTGATTTAAGACAACTGAGAGTGTTAAATTCACACTGGATTAATTTGTATTAAATACTATCCCCCCCCCCTTTTCAAATACTCTCGTGTAGAACAAGGAATTGAAAAAAGTTAGTAAACAAATACACAGATGCAAATGTGCAGGCACATGTGTATTTCATCCTCAAAGTTAATTAATCAAGAGAAAGTTAAAATTTAATTAAAAATTTTGTCACTAATTCTGGCCCTAGTGATAAGGTGGAAGAATATAATGGTTGTCACCTGTCTGTCTGTTGATTTATCGTTAATTAAAGCTCAGCTGGTGAAGGTATCCTTGACACTCCAGTGGTGAGACATGCTTAGATATAGTTACCATGGGTGCAAATTGGGGTCCCCAGAGCCTCTAAATCCGTTCCATCCCTATTCCATCTTAGATACTGGCATCTGTAAAACCCAAAGCCCTTTGTTAAGGCTGATCTAAAGACCTGCAAAAATAACAAACATCACTTCTCAAAATAATTGTTTCAGGATTTCAAAGTTGTTTCAGTGGTGTCTAGAAATCCCTGCATATTCCTTGTGCTCTTGATGGAATCCAGCAGGCTTAAGAAGCTCACTCTGTGCTAACAGTATCTCCTTCTCTGAGAAATATTGGAGTGTGGAGCTGGTNGGAAATCTTTCTGTAATCTTGGTTTGGGAATACAGTTATAAATCAGATTTTCCTATGCCCCCTCCTCCTGTCCTTTTGTTTAAAAATAACTACCCTTGCCCTACATTTAATTCCACAAGATGGAGAGGGAGCCTGCTGAGTTCTTTGAGGAAACTTGTTTTCAAAAAGGTCAGCTAAAGTCTAGTGGGTAGAGCTATGAATGTTCTAGAAAGCAAAAGAACAGAATTCCAGTTCAGATAGAATTTTGGACACATTAAAAATCAAGCTTTTATCTAAGAGTGCAGAACTATAACTCCTTAAAAGGCCAGACAGAGCACCGTAGGTGGAGCTACAACATGCATCAGCCATTTTGTAATTCCATCCACATGGTTCCTTTTTGACTTCTTNAGTTCTTGAGGATGATACCAGAGGTTGTCATCTGGCTCTCAAACACGTGCACACACACCTGTCTCTTATACACATCTAGATGTGTATAAGAGACAATATATATATACCAAACCAGTCAGGTCTGTCTGCTTTTTATGGTTCTAAATTTCATGAGTCAGTTTTAACCATCACCCCCAATAGCAAAGAAATGAGATGAAGTGATAGACAGATCAACACAAATCTTGTACAGCTTTTGGAAAAATCAGTTTAACATGCTTCTATGGATTTTAATTTGGAGTATTTGTGAAATATATCACATTTCAAATTTGTGATAATAGAAAAGCTTCATATATTGAGTAAGAATCTAAACAATTGTGTGTTTCTGGTGATATAGTATTCCATTGTATGGTTTCCTACCCTTGACTTTTTAAAGTTAAAGCGCATTCACAGATCAAACAGATTTGATGACAATAAATATCCTTGCTGGAAAAGAATGTGTTCATAATAACAAATTATGACCTGTTTGGCCACTGAATCAACAATGGTGTGATTTTACCTAATCTACTGGTATTCACACCCCAAACCACGAAGTGGAGGCAGATAAGAGGAGCGGTCAAGCATGATGTGTATCAAGTGTAAGCTATGGTTCACTTTGAGCTCCTCACCCTCTTGAAGAGAATCTGACCTGTGATTTAATTCCTGGAGGTTTTCTGTCCTTGATAACCATTGCTAATCTATCTCTCATACTATAGAATCCTTTCTGGGAGCTAAGACACCACCGGAGGCATGCGGATGCCTGATGCATCTAAATACTACCGGCTCTAGAAATGTGACAAAGCACTATGACAGGGTAGGTCATGCTGTTCATTATATTTCAAGATCTGTCTAGAGAGGGAAAAGAATTCAGACTAAGTAGTTTACTGATACTACCCAGGGGAGAAAATGCCAGCAAAAAGTAACAATAATAAGCCATAAGACATTAGCGTATAATACCAAGTCTTGGAATCATTCTACTTCTAATCCCTAATTTAAGAGAATTCTAGTTCCACTGTTCAAAAGTTAATACTACATATGTTTATATACATCACAGTTGTTCACAAATAATGCATAACATACCAGAAGACAGTGTTTTCCAATTGATATGTCCCCTTAGTGAGTTTCCAAATCAATACTGTGCATTGCAACTTCTCTATTTTACTTTTAAATGAAAGATGCTTTAGAATAAATGATTCTCTCAGTGCCTCTCATATGACAAAGGTAAATGTTATTCAGTAAAACATCTGTGTTTGTGTGCGTTTGTGAACCTATATCTTATGTCATAACAGAAATTAAAATTTGAAGACAACACCACAGAAATTTATTTCCCTTTGACTTTGGTGACAGTGAGTCATGCCTTTTAAATTTTCATGGATTTTAATTTTCAAAAGAGAAATGTATATTCTGTGTAGAACAGGAATGGGGTGATGCTTCCCAATTGTGTGTGTGTGTGTGTGTGTGTGTGTGTGTGTGTGTGTGTATGTATGTGTGTGTGTGTATTTGTTGTTGCCTACAGGAAAAAGTGATTCACAGGTTTGGAAGATGGCTCAGTCAGTAAAGTGCTTGCCTTGCAAACATGAGGACCTGAGTTTGATCTCTAAAGCCTACATAATGGTTCATGCTTATGATTCCAGTCCTGGGAAGGAGAAGAGCAGAGATAGAAGGACCCCTAGGGTTTGCGGGCCACATAGTCTAGGCTAATTCGTGAGTTCTAGGCCTATAAGAGACTCTGTCTCAAAGAACATGGACAGAGTTCTTGAGGATGATACCAGAGGTTGTCATCTGGCTCTCAAACACGTGCACACACACATGCATACACACACACACACACACACACACGCATGCACACACACACATGCACACACACACGCACACACACACGCACACACACACATGCACACACACACATGCATGCACACACACATGCATGCACACACACACATGCACACACACACACATGCATGCACACACACACACACGCATGCATATGCACATATACCCACACATATGTAGTGATATACATTTGCACATACATACACACTAAAAAGTGATTCATACAAAAAGAATGAATATTTGACCTCGTATGGTACTCTCTAGCCTCACTTCCAGTCCTGTCTATTTCAAGGGAGTGGAATGCTGCCTTCTTGACTTTTTCTCTTGCCTCTGTTATGATTAGAGTCCTTTCTAAAAGACAATGACTGAAAAAAAAACATTATGTTGGTCAATAGATTATAGCTTTTATTGTTAGACAACTAAACAAGAGTATCATTTGTCTGTTCTGTAAAGAAAATCCCAAGTTTCTCTGGAGAATTCATAGGATGAACATTTGACTCTTGAAACTATGAAATTTTTACACTATCTACCTTGGAGATATAGCCACATACCCTGGATTTTCCAAATTAAAACGAAAGTGTATTCATGAGACTGTGCAAAGAGCGTAGCCCCCTCCAGAGGTTGTTGCAAATAATTCAAGAGCAGTTTATTATGTCTAGGAAATAGACCACCCTGCATAACAGGAATGGTTAATTTGTATTTTTAATGTGTACTTAAAGATGAAGGCTTTTTATGAACAGGAGCCTCAACAGGTCAAATGCATTGATGTAATTAAATTACTGCTTGTTGAAGCATGTTTTATTGCTTCTAATAAAAATAAATATAAATAAATTCTGTTTGGATATGTGTGTATTCCGAAGTAAGTTTTGTTTTTAACAGTGTACTAAAAGAGTATTTTAAACTAACCACTTAACTGATGAAATATAAAAATACAAACTTGGGCTGGAGAGGTGGCTCAGTTGGTATAGTGGCCTGCCCCTCAAGCAGGAGGACCTGAGTTTGGATCTCCATAATCCATGCAAAATTCCAGATACCATGACATATGCCTTGACTCCAGTGCTGGGACGAGTATAGAGAAAGGCAAGTACCTGAATTTTGTTAGTCAGCCACTCTAGCTGAAACAATGAACTCCAGATTTAAGGAGAGACTCTGTCTCAAAAAATAAAGGTAGAGAATAATCAAGGGAAGCTATCTGGTGTCAATGCCAGCCTCCATACACATGCACACACTCACACTAGCAAGTATATACACCACACAGACAACACACATGGAGGGGGGAACAGAGATGAATTTGTGTTCTTTAACATCTTAGAAAGAAATTGAGACACTAGTCCAGCTTGAAGTGATCAACAGGAGAAAATCTGGCCATTAAAGAAATAACTTCATTGAGCTGGGGTGTATCTCAGTGACAGAGCATTTACTAGCATGTGCAAGGTCCTGGGTCCAATCCCTAATGCTGAAACAAAAATAAAACTTGAAAGTGTGAACTTTACTGTCGTGGAACTTGACTTCAGAGTACTTGGTCTGGCTCTGTTTTCACTGTTCTGAAATTCAAATCCAAATTCTCTTTTTCCTCAGTAAAACCTGAGCTTACCATCCAGCTGGCCATCTCTGTGGCTAAATTGGCTTTTGTTAAATATACATGTTCCAGGAAGAAAGACTACTTTCTCACAGCAATTTCACACATATATTATTGGTCTGTACTAGAAGAGCCCATGTCACGTGCCATCGAAGATAGTTTTTTTGTTTTTTTTTTATGTGTTTTGCATACTTGAAGAGGCAGGAAGAGCACAGCAGCTCCTCCAATCTATTGACGTCATTTCTTTTAATCTACACATATTTTCTTGAGGGGAAAGATGACACTTTTCAACAATTTAGTAATTGAATATATCAGACATTTCAAAAGTTCTGTGTGAATTTAAGTGTTTATGCAAAGTCATTACACTGATCACTAATTGCTGAGAGGAGTCTCCTGCCATTGGCATGCAGAATTTGTTAGTAAGAGACTTTCAATAATTATCATTTTCTTATTAGGGACATAACAAGACAATATCTCCACCTAAGAGAACTATCCTTCCCTAACACCTCAAAAATAAATATTTGGAGTAGAATCATTATTTTTGTATTTTTAGACATGGAGTCTGTGTATGTAGTCCAAGCTGAACAAAAATTGTTATATTAAAAAAAAAGCTGGCCTCAAGTTCATAATCCTCCTGATTCAGCCTCCTAAGTGCCATAGTGTGGGCATGCACTGTTAGACACAGCATTTGGAGTAGTTATTATATTTGAAATTTGGGGAAATTTATTTTAACCATGAAAGCAATGTCATGATTTTTACTTAAACAGTTTACTTTCACTTCTCTGAAATTAAAATTATATTAAATCTTGAGTTTATAAAATCCATAGAACATAAGTTTGTTTCTTATATGTTGAGTGATTTTTTTTCTTCTTACTAAACATTGAGTGCCACTTCAGTGAAGACAATAGAGTCCTACGGAATATGTCTCTAATGTATTGACTTTTAATGGTTCATAATGATTTAAATAAGCTTGCCATAATAACATTTTATTGACATCTTCATTTTATTTTCTTGAACAATCACTTTTTTTAAAATTCACTTATGAGTAATCGTTTTCCAGGAATTGTAGTGCTAGGACAGTGTTAATATCAAGACTCCAAACACTGACTAGAAGAATCAACAATTTTTATAATTCACTGCATGAAAGATCAATACCCATAATTTGAAAAAAAAACAGCTCAATGAATTCGTTGAATACAACAATGGGCACATACATGTGCAGGTATGTAGATGAAAAGATCAAATGAGACAGGACAAGACAGTAAAGCATAGTGATGCAGGTGTGATGTGTGAACCGAGACCATGTGTGTGCTAAGCCATGCATCTAGTTTTGTGTGGCGAGCTGATGTCAGCAAAACCAAGTGATCTGGCAGTGAGCTTTTCACGGTACATCCTTTCTTTAAGGCAAAGCATGACTCTACTCAGATACATAGGAAAAGAGACTCAATAACCTAAATATAAGAAGTAAAAATTAAAGCTGGGCGGTGGTGGTGCACACCTTCAATCCCAGCACTTGGGAGGCAGAACCAGGCAGATCTCTGAGTTCCAGGCCAGCCTGGTCTACAGAGTGAGTTCTAGGACAGTCAGGGCCACACAGAGAAACCCCTTTTTGAAGAACCAAAAAAATAAAATAAAATAAAAACTAAAAATAAAAATGAAATCTCTTAATTGGGGCTAAAAAAAATCAGAAAATAAAATGGTTTGTCTTTAAATATATGTTTGAGGAAGATGAATGTTTACCTGTGATTTGAAGCAATATTATGGCAAATATTCTCCTTTTTTAGCATGAAATAAATGTTCAAGGAAAGCAATAAAGAAGGCAAACCAGGAAAGAAGGAAGGGCAGGAGGCAGGGAGGCAGGGAGGCAGGGAGGGAAGGAAGCAGGCAAGATAACAAGCACAGTGTTGTCTGTGCTCTTCTGTCACAGAATTTGTCCCAAGATGACTGCATGTTTTATAGTTTAAAACTTGCAGGGATTCGTTAAAAAATGAAGCAGCAAAGTCTATAACCTAGGTCCCTTGTAGAATGGACTTATTTGAGCCTCAAGACTTTTTCTCCCTCTATCAATTGAATTCCAATGCCCTCACTCTATCTATAGATACCACCAATAAAGTGTTAGCAGTTGGATGATATTGACATAGCTATCAGCAATCTGCAGATTTTCATTTTGAGTTGTGGCATCCTGAAATAAGTTGAAGCAGAAATAATATCCCTGGGTTGAGAGATTTTTCAAATTCTTTTTATTGATAGGTGAAGTACAGCACCAAATATTAGTAAGTGAACAAAGTTGGCAGAGGGCAGAAATAACAACCAGACTCACAAGCACAAAGTGAAAGAGAAAAACCAAGAGGAGAAGGAGAAGCCAGTCTCCCTTCATTCTGTTTGGTGTGCAAAGCTTCGCTTCACCTTGGGCTCTTTCTTTGCTTTTCACTGGGCTCGCCTTTTTGCTTTATTCTCTTTGGAGCTCCGTAAGGAATTATCAGCATTAAACCCTTCGGCAATGCTTACTGGGAAGCCCTGAGAGGTCAGCGATATGAGCTAGCATAATGACATTTTCCTGCCTGGTACAAAGGCAGCATTCATCATCATTTAAGCAGACATACGATGCTGCTAGACAAAACCTCAGCCACAGATCACATCAGTGTCCCATTACAGAGGCAGCACTGTCCCATTGTCTGCTAGGAATACGAATCTNGAGGCCGGGCTGGGTGGTGGAGGTGCATGGCTCAAGCTTCAAGGAAAATTAAATGCACTAAATCAGCTGGTTAATTATCTGTGTCATTGACCTTGGAGCCTTAATGGGAAAATGTAGTTCAGACATCGCATGCCTGTAAACAAAGAATTATAAGGTGTGGCGCCCATTGCATAATTGACAGACTGGAGAGCATTTAAATAGTGTGCAGTGAAACAAGCCGCCTACCCCAAAGCAAACACCTTTCCCCTTTATGACATTTGCTTCAGTTCCTCTGAATTACACCTCCTTCTGTCTCCCCCAAAGCGATAGAGTGTGTCTTATAATTTCACTTGTCTTTAAAGTTGTGCTTGAGCAAAGCTGCTCAGAGAGCTTTTCCTATCTCCTAGTTGTCAGACAGTCTTCTACATTTTCTTAACCTTGCCAGGAGCAGAAGTCCTTAGATCCTTGCTTCACTGTAGTGAAGAAAAAGACTGTAACACACAGTGCTGCCAACCATTCTGTGACCTAACCTGCAAATTCATCACTGTGGCTAATCCCAAGGGCATCATGCTATGGCTACAAGGTGAAGTGAGAAACATAGGCATAGAGATGCTGAGCCCAACTCACCCTTCATGAAGCAGGCATCCATGGGTATCAGCCACATTTATCAGTGACTATTCACTAAGCAGTCAAGCATGGCTCATCCTGACGCTCTACCTCTAGGGAACCATGCAGCCCTAACAATACACAGGAAAGTCACCAATATCGTAGAAGTCTAAATGCTTGTCTTCTCTTCCTTGCCAAAAAATAAGAAAACCAGGCTTTGTTGTTTTCTGAATATGCATGCCTGTATTAAAATCATGTAATTGACCCCCATAATCTCATAGGGAGTGGAATTATTAGGAGGTATGGCTTTGTTGGAGTGGATATGGCTTTGTTGGAGGAAGTGTGTCACTGTGGGGGCATGCTTTGAGGTTTCCTATGCTCAGGATACTTCCCAGTGTCACAGTTGACTTCCTGTTGCTTGCAAGCTGTAGGACTCTCAGCTACTACTCCAGTACCATATCTGCATACTCCCATCATGATAATAATGGATTGAACCTCTAAAACTGTAAGGNAGCCACCTCATTAAATGTTTTCCTTTACAAGAGTTACCATGGCCATGGTGTCTCTTCACAGCAATAGAAACCCTAACTGAGTCAGTGTTCCTAATAGAACAGTACCAAACATGACTAGTTCTTTATCATCACTATCTTCATCATCCTGTCTCTCAACTTTTTATTCTTGGTCCATTTAGATTCCCTCATTATCCCACCACAGTCCTCCCTTTTTTCCCCAAGAATATGTGGTTCTGGAAGTCTTCTGCTGCTGGCTCTTGAATGGAGAAGAGATTCCACCATTGCTTGGTTTGGTGTCTCTTGTGTAGGAAGAGCTGGTCATTGTATTGGTTCATTCACTGTACTCACTCTAATTCACTACATCATTATTCCTTGATTCATTTAACTCATAAGACACCCATGAGTCAGAGAGAAAGAAAGGAAGAGAGACTGAAAGAAATGAGGAAAGAAGAAGAGGGAGAGGAGAGAAAAGAGAGACGGAAGGAAAAGGGAAGTAGGGAGGGGAGGAGAGGGAAGAGACATAGGGAGGAAAGCAAAGAGGGAGAGAAGTAGGTTGTGAAGCACTGGGTCCTAGAAGGGCATTGACCTATGGTAGACTGTTACATGCTTCGAGATTTCAAACTCGTGCTCAGGATCTGAGACAGTATTCCAGGACGTTCTGGAAAAGACTAGCCTCCAGCTTTGAGAGATGCTCTCGAATCTCAGGCTGGTTCCCAGCTAATGTCTGTGACAAGGGACTTTGCTCTGAGTGGAAGCACTGAACTCCTTAAGCAAACAATCCTGAAAGGTCCAAGGAAAATAAGGATTAGGGAAGAAAAAGAAATTCTTAGTTTCTAGTTAGTACTAGAACTTCATATTACAAGTTCTAGATTTTATCTCAAGATTTTTTCATATACAGGCTCAGCCTCTCTGAACTTCAGTTTTTCTTTCAAAACCTGTGCCTAATAGATAGATACTTGTGATAAAGAACTGAGAGACCGGGTACAGGAATCACATGAGATTGTGTGTGAGACAGGTTGTCGTTGAGAACAAAATGCTAGCAAACTTCAGACATGTGGAGCAATGGGTTTCTCTTGTGAAAAAGTCATTTGAGCACTTGGGGGACATTTGGGGACAGTTTTCAACACCTCCCATTTCCTGCATACAAAAGCAATTCTCTCCCTGTAGTGTGAGCCTTGTGAGCTTGCTTGCAAGGTGAATTTGGTAATAGGCTTGGGAATGGAGATTGCTCACTCAGGCTCCAATAATCCGTAATTATGAAATGCAGGCCCTCCAGATCCCGCTAACTGGGCAGGCAGTCCAGGCCAGAAAACCCACTCTGGGTGGTCATAGATGGAATCGGTACTCTCCACAGAGCTGCTCTGGGTGTGAAAGAGTGGACTCTAGCAAAACTGACATGTGCACAGTCTCTTGCATATCATTTCACGGATGTGCAGTTATGAAACTCTAGAGTTGTGTTCAACAAGAGGAAGAAACACGAGCCCGAGAACAAGAAGGGCTAGTCTCTTTGCATAAGACAAAAGCATAAAATACAATGTTCAAACATGGAGAGGGAGGAGAACTATTAAAAAATGCAAAGCGGGAAGTGCCTGTCTCCTGTAATATGTATTGGTGACAGGTAAGGCGGGCCATCATATCACCTGAAGCATGGAGGATTGCACTATTGCATTAATTACTCTCTGTAGTGACTCTCTGAGCTCTGGACTATTTAAATCCGAGGATGAGGGAGTGCTAATGGATATGGCATTGTAGATGGAGTGAATTAGTGGTTCCTGCTGTGCTGCTGTCTGAAAGAGTTTGAAATGGTAACCCACAGACCGGCTGCGCCTCCTGCTTTCACTGTTCACTCAACCATTTGTTTCTATTAGGAGCAAAGCAACTGGGGTCATGTAAAAATCCAGGAAGGAAAGTGGATGTCAGTGGGGCACTCCGGGGAGATTAACATGTTTTGCTGCGAGGCTGTTTATAGTCGGCTTTATGGTATGCATGGTCAATAAAACTCTGACAGCTCACGTTGGAAAATTCAAAACTTCCAGATCAAAGCTACTTGGAATGTTGCTGTTGTGTTGTCTTCTTGTTGTCATCGTTTTATTTTCATTCTTTTTCAAAAAAGCATATTTTCCACAAAAAGTTTCATTTGGCAATTCAGGTGTTCCATGCTATGCTTTTGCCCTTAATTACTTTCATCTGTCCAGCCGGGGTTTCCACACGCATATGAAGTCTAAGCAAACACGCTTATGGCAAGACACTTCAAACTTCCACATGAAACTTCCACTCATGAAAACCTAATCCAACAACAGAGTGTCTCATACATTGCAGGAGAGGCCCTCTAAGGAGACACACAAAGCCCAGGTCTCCCAGAAGGAAGCCAAGGATCAGTGCTCTAGAGGAAAACGCAGCGGGTAGCATCCACAGAAGGGCCANCCTTTGACCCTGTCACATCGCACAAGCTTCCTTTCCCCCCTTTTTGTGTCATCCTCTCTAACAATCTTATAAATCATCACACCAGTACTCCACCTTTAAAACTGGAAGTAACACAACCAGGACAAAAATAGTCTCCTCTGTGTTGCAGACGGTGCTGGTACCCCCACCCCCTCTGCTGCCTTCCAAGCATCAGCCTGTGCATCTTCAGGATGAACTAAATCTCTCTGCTTCACGTCTTTGCATTTTTATGTGAATTCTGCTTTGGCTGGGCTCCCCAGAAAGCAAAGCCTGAGGCAAAAGCTTCTGTGTAGTATTTTTGTAGGAAGTACAATCCCCCAAAAAGCAGGATTAAGGGGCAAGGAGTATGAAAAGAAAAGGAACGTGAGCNGCTACAAGGGTGACTGACTATTGCCATGCTGGCCACCCTGAGGGATCCACATCTGATATTACCAATCACTGGATCTTATGGGACTGATGTCCAAAACTCCATGTGACCAACTGTAACTTCAGACAGTGTCTCCAGAGGAGGAGGAAAAATGTAACTGCCAGCACCCATTAAATGCTGAAAAAAGTTCAAAGTTCACTTCATGGAATTAGTGTCCTGAACGTCTGTGAGATACACAGGCATTGCTCTGAGAAGGTCTCATATTACCATTTACTTGAGTTCTTATAAAAATAGAAGCTTCAGGGTGGGAGGTGCTTAGTGGGATGACTTATAAACAGCTGTTAGGTACCACTCACCTGAAGTGATACTGGCCTGACTTCATGTGGAGTTGGTTATAACTCAGTGGCTAGGCCAGCACATATGGCCAGAGTCAGGAAACAAAGGTAGCAGGACCCAGAGATGCATCTGCTACAGTCTCCGTGCCCCTCAACTGCATTGATGGCCCTATTACAATAGACTTGGTGCCCTATTACAATCTCTTGGTGCCCTAGAGATGCCCTGATAGAGAAACCAACCAGTCCCTGTGAAGAAGGAAGCCAGCCTCTGTATCTAAGAGCTAAAATGAAAGGGTTGATTAAATGAACTGCAGTCCCTCTTATGCCATTGGGTTTGGGGACATGCTTGCTAGGAAGCCTCCACAGCTATTCTAAATTCTCTTAGGCTCAGCAAGTCCCAGGGCTTTTCTGTATAATTCACCTGTCAGCCAGGCTCGGCTAGGGCTTCATCCCTGAGAATCGGTTGTCCTTTCCTGTTCCTGTGGTTGAGGTAGTCAATCTATCTCATATCATCCTCATCTGGCAGCAGAGAAGCACCAAGAAACACTCAAGCGAATTTTCTAAATTCTGTGCCTTCCTTGAACAAGGCTACTCTTTTGTGTGCTTTGTTCATATCTTCTGGATCTTAATAGGCCTGGTTCTTAACCTAGTGGCCTGGAATGTCCTCTGCCTCATTGTGTAGCAGCCCTCCCAGGCCTTCATGACAGCCAAGATCAAAAGGGAAAGACAATTTCTAATAACTGCTCTGTTAGTCTCTAGCACACTCACCTGAGAAACCGCATGCCCCTATGAAAACGTCCCAGCCACCAGTCCTGAACACTAGAACGTTTAAGTTGGTAGAAACTAAGCTTTCTGGAGACTGAAACACAGACTGTTTAGTTGGGTTTCTAGGTCACAGATGGTAAGAGGTACCAATCTTCTCGCCTTGGTTCCCAGATTCTTCTCACCTAGCAAACACTGTCCCCTATTCCAGTTTCCTTTCTGTTGCTGTGATAAAAACGCTCTTACCAAAAACAACTTAGAGGAAGAACGGATTTATATCGCCTTACAGGTTCCAGTCCATCATTGAAAGAAGTCAGTCCAGGAGCTCCAGAAAGAGCTTGAAGCAGAAGCAATGGAGGAACACTGCTTGTTGACTCACAGGCTCATGCTCAGCTAACTTCCTTTTGTAGCTTGGGGCCACTTTCTCAGGGAATGATGCCACCCACACTGGACCAGGCCCTCCTACATTAACTAATAATCAAGACAGCCCTCCCCCCACAGTCATGCCTACAGGTCCATCTGATCTAGGCAGTCCCTCAGTTGAGAATCCCCTTGTCAGATGACTCCAGGCTGTGCCAACTTGACAATTAAAGCTAACTAGGACATCTTCAAACTAGTGTCCTAGCTGAATCCTTAATAGGCCATTTAATTGTTGTAAAAGGCTGACTGTTGCTGGGTGAAGCGTAACTTAGAATAAGAGGTCCACAACCTGAACATTGTACTTTCTTTGTTTCTGAGACAATCTTATACAGTGTAGATAAATAAAATAAATCTCTAAACAGAAGGAAGGAGAATCATACATGGTGAACATATTGAATCCAAGAAGAACGGATTGCTGCCTCTATCAGATTTCAAGGCAGCTGCTGTAGCATACCACAGGTGCCTGGCTGTTCTGTGTAAGGAATAGTGCCCTACTGTGGAGAGGTGGGGTATCTGGTAGGAATGGGAGCTAAATCAGTCATTGTGAGAACACATGCTGTCAGACTCAGGTTTGGTCTCCATCCCTGTTTCCATAGCTACTGTTTATGGGCCCACTGCACCTGCACTGAAACTATTAAAGATACAGGCTATGGAAATGAGGCCTCCTTCTTATGTGGATCTTGACAACATCCTCTGCAGTGCATTCTCTCTGCTGGGCATGACCATACAGTCCTCTACATGCTTTGTGCCCACTCACCTACACCCACCAACATAGGGCTCCTGTAGACATCTTTGTGGTTGACTTTCTAATCTTTCCCTCCTTAGGTTTCTGGTAGATCAACCAACTCATTCAACAGATATATACACTTACCATAAGCTTGACATTATGCTGTGGGGTAAGAATGTAGAGATTAAAGCTGTGGCCCTGTTTTAAATACACAGGTTGGCAGAAGATCATTCCAAATTTTGGCATTTCTCCCACACTGGAGAGGGGAAGAAGTTTTCAAAGAGCAGATAACTTTTAAGCTGTATCTCAAAGGCTAGGTAAGAGTTGGTCAAGAAAAGTTGATGAGGATGGGTAGATGATGAGATGATTCAGTGGGCAAACTTGTCACGCAAACCTGGTGACCTGTGTTTGATCCCTAGAATCTATGTAAAGGTGGCAGGATAGGACCAGTTCTACAAGATTGATCTCTGACTTCCACATGTGTGCCATGGTGTGTGCCTACCTCAAACACATGCCCATTAGAAAGAGAGGAAGGAAGGAGGGAAGGAAAGAAGGAAGGAAGGGAAAGGAAGAAAAGAGGAAAAAGAAAAGAAAAAGGTTGATGGAAAAATCCCTCCTCAATAGAGAAAATCCCTATATCAAGGCTCAGGACTGAGATAGCACATGAAGAAACTGCAATCAGTCCTGTTACGTGCTGAAAATATGCCACATAAAGACAAGTGGCTAATAGATTACATGGTACCTTTAATCACCATAAGGAATCTGCTCCTAATTCAGTAGGTGATGTCAATTTACCTACTAGATTTTTAAATAAGAATATCATAGAATTAACTTCCAGTTATATTATTTTAATTGCTTTTTAGCAATAGGGAAACAAACTGTAGTGTTACTGAGATTGTCCAAGGAAAGAATGATAAAGATCTGAGCAAGTAACATGGCTACTGAGGGTGGTAACTTGTACATGAAGTGTTCCCCAAAAGTTCATGTGAGGAAAGCATGGTTCCCAGCTGATAATTCAACTGAGAGATGGTTGAATGGTGAAGCCTTTAACTGCACCAAGGAATTACTCCATTGATAAGTTCATAGCTAATTGACTTAACTAGGAAATAGGGATAGAGAAAGTTCATCCTGANGCTACAAGGGTGACTGACTATTGCCATGCTGGCCACCCTGAGGGATCCACATCTGATATTACCAATCACTGGATCTTATGGGACTGATGTCCAAAACTCCATGTGACCAACTGTAACTTCAGACAGTGTCTCCAGAGGAGGAGGAAAAATGTAACTGCCAGCACCCATTAAATGCTGAAAAAAGTTCAAAGTTCACTTCATGGAATTAGTGTCCTGAACGTCTGTGAGATACACAGGCATTGCTCTGAGAAGGTCTCATATTACCATTTACTTGAGTTCTTATAAAAATAGAAGCTTCAGGGTGGGAGGTGCTTAGTGGGATGACTTATAAACAGCTGTTAGGTACCACTCACCTGAAGTGATACTGGCCTGACTTCATGTGGAGTTGGTTATAACTCAGTGGCTAGGCCAGCACATATGGCCAGAGTCAGGAAACAAAGGTAGCAGGACCCAGAGATGCATCTGCTACAGTCTCCGTGCCCCTCAACTGCATTGATGGCCCTATTACAATAGACTTGGTGCCCTATTACAATCTCTTGGTGCCCTAGAGATGCCCTGATAGAGAAACCAACCAGTCCCTGTGAAGAAGGAAGCCAGCCTCTGTATCTAAGAGCTAAAATGAAAGGGTTGATTAAATGAACTGCAGTCCCTCTTATGCCATTGGGTTTGGGGACATGCTTGCTAGGAAGCCTCCACAGCTATTCTAAATTCTCTTAGGCTCAGCAAGTCCCAGGGCTTTTCTGTATAATTCACCTGTCAGCCAGGCTCGGCTAGGGCTTCATCCCTGAGAATCGGTTGTCCTTTCCTGTTCCTGTGGTTGAGGTAGTCAATCTATCTCATATCATCCTCATCTGGCAGCAGAGAAGCACCAAGAAACACTCAAGCGAATTTTCTAAATTCTGTGCCTTCCTTGAACAAGGCTACTCTTTTGTGTGCTTTGTTCATATCTTCTGGATCTTAATAGGCCTGGTTCTTAACCTAGTGGCCTGGAATGTCCTCTGCCTCATTGTGTAGCAGCCCTCCCAGGCCTTCATGACAGCCAAGATCAAAAGGGAAAGACAATTTCTAATAACTGCTCTGTTAGTCTCTAGCACACTCACCTGAGAAACCGCATGCCCCTATGAAAACGTCCCAGCCACCAGTCCTGAACACTAGAACGTTTAAGTTGGTAGAAACTAAGCTTTCTGGAGACTGAAACACAGACTGTTTAGTTGGGTTTCTAGGTCACAGATGGTAAGAGGTACCAATCTTCTCGCCTTGGTTCCCAGATTCTTCTCACCTAGCAAACACTGTCCCCTATTCCAGTTTCCTTTCTGTTGCTGTGATAAAAACGCTCTTACCAAAAACAACTTAGAGGAAGAACGGATTTATATCGCCTTACAGGTTCCAGTCCATCATTGAAAGAAGTCAGTCCAGGAGCTCCAGAAAGAGCTTGAAGCAGAAGCAATGGAGGAACACTGCTTGTTGACTCACAGGCTCATGCTCAGCTAACTTCCTTTTGTAGCTTGGGGCCACTTTCTCAGGGAATGATGCCACCCACACTGGACCAGGCCCTCCTACATTAACTAATAATCAAGACAGCCCTCCCCCCACAGTCATGCCTACAGGTCCATCTGATCTAGGCAGTCCCTCAGTTGAGAATCCCCTTGTCAGATGACTCCAGGCTGTGCCAACTTGACAATTAAAGCTAACTAGGACATCTTCAAACTAGTGTCCTAGCTGAATCCTTAATAGGCCATTTAATTGTTGTAAAAGGCTGACTGTTGCTGGGTGAAGCGTAACTTAGAATAAGAGGTCCACAACCTGAACATTGTACTTTCTTTGTTTCTGAGACAATCTTATACAGTGTAGATAAATAAAATAAATCTCTAAACAGAAGGAAGGAGAATCATACATGGTGAACATATTGAATCCAAGAAGAACGGATTGCTGCCTCTATCAGATTTCAAGGCAGCTGCTGTAGCATACCACAGGTGCCTGGCTGTTCTGTGTAAGGAATAGTGCCCTACTGTGGAGAGGTGGGGTATCTGGTAGGAATGGGAGCTAAATCAGTCATTGTGAGAACACATGCTGTCAGACTCAGGTTTGGTCTCCATCCCTGTTTCCATAGCTACTGTTTATGGGCCCACTGCACCTGCACTGAAACTATTAAAGATACAGGCTATGGAAATGAGGCCTCCTTCTTATGTGGATCTTGACAACATCCTCTGCAGTGCATTCTCTCTGCTGGGCATGACCATACAGTCCTCTACATGCTTTGTGCCCACTCACCTACACCCACCAACATAGGGCTCCTGTAGACATCTTTGTGGTTGACTTTCTAATCTTTCCCTCCTTAGGTTTCTGGTAGATCAACCAACTCATTCAACAGATATATACACTTACCATAAGCTTGACATTATGCTGTGGGGTAAGAATGTAGAGATTAAAGCTGTGGCCCTGTTTTAAATACACAGGTTGGCAGAAGATCATTCCAAATTTTGGCATTTCTCCCACACTGGAGAGGGGAAGAAGTTTTCAAAGAGCAGATAACTTTTAAGCTGTATCTCAAAGGCTAGGTAAGAGTTGGTCAAGAAAAGTTGATGAGGATGGGTAGATGATGAGATGATTCAGTGGGCAAACTTGTCACGCAAACCTGGTGACCTGTGTTTGATCCCTAGAATCTATGTAAAGGTGGCAGGATAGGACCAGTTCTACAAGATTGATCTCTGACTTCCACATGTGTGCCATGGTGTGTGCCTACCTCAAACACATGCCCATTAGAAAGAGAGGAAGGAAGGAGGGAAGGAAAGAAGGAAGGAAGGGAAAGGAAGAAAAGAGGAAAAAGAAAAGAAAAAGGTTGATGGAAAAATCCCTCCTCAATAGAGAAAATCCCTATATCAAGGCTCAGGACTGAGATAGCACATGAAGAAACTGCAATCAGTCCTGTTACGTGCTGAAAATATGCCACATAAAGACAAGTGGCTAATAGATTACATGGTACCTTTAATCACCATAAGGAATCTGCTCCTAATTCAGTAGGTGATGTCAATTTACCTACTAGATTTTTAAATAAGAATATCATAGAATTAACTTCCAGTTATATTATTTTAATTGCTTTTTAGCAATAGGGAAACAAACTGTAGTGTTACTGAGATTGTCCAAGGAAAGAATGATAAAGATCTGAGCAAGTAACATGGCTACTGAGGGTGGTAACTTGTACATGAAGTGTTCCCCAAAAGTTCATGTGAGGAAAGCATGGTTCCCAGCTGATAATTCAACTGAGAGATGGTTGAATGGTGAAGCCTTTAACTGCACCAAGGAATTACTCCATTGATAAGTTCATAGCTAATTGACTTAACTAGGAAATAGGGATAGAGAAAGTTCATCCTGANGAAACATGTGTCTTGAGAGCATACCTTAGCCTGAGCCTCTTCCTGTCAATCTCCCTCTGTTTCATGGCTGCCATGAAGTGAGCAATTTGACTCCTCTCTACCCATCCACCATGACATTCTGTCTAACAACAACCCAAAACATCTGGGCCAATCCATCATAGGCTGAAACCTCTGCATTTGAGAACCAAAATGAGTCCCCCCCCCTTTAAGTTGTGTCAAGTGTACGCCATGGTGATGGAAAGACTAATGCAGAGGATTAGAGAGAAAGAAATAATTAAGTGGTGGCTTCAGTAAGATTTTGTAGTTAGTGGGATATTGAGATTGAGGTAAACAGGTGTACTGTCTAACTTGATGGTTTTCTGTCCCTAAAGAGATGATGGAAGCAGGATATAAAAGATATGGGCTTAGCAGAAAAGATGATACAATTATGTCTGGATATATTAGCACTAACGTCTCACAGAATATTCAACTATGGGTCTGGAAAGAAGACAGATCTAGAAATGTCAACTTAGACCTGAATATATGACATCACCCAGGTAACTGTCTAAAAAGAGAAGGATGAATCACAAACATATTCTTAAATAAATCTGATGTCTTAGGAGAAGGTAGACAAAAAGAATTCTCCAAAAAGAAGGGATAAAGGGAGGATTCAGGGAGGACCCAGGAAGAGTTTGAAATGTCTGGAGGAGGAAAAGGTGCTGGCTGTGTAAGAGGAGAGGTTCTTTCTGAGACTAGAAACAGGTAAGTAAAGATGTAAGTCTGGATGCAGATAAGCATGACAGTAGAGGCCAGGTTGCCCTAATTTTTTCAGGGACATGGTGAGGAAGAGATATGTGGTGGACAATCTCCTACAATAAACTGTGGCTGGTAAGCAGGAGAGAGGAAAGCAAACTGTGGAACTAATACAGAGTACAAGCCTCAAGCAATGAGAACACTAGGAGGAAGGGGTAACTGAGTGGCTTTAATGCTCTAGAATGGGAGAAAGGAATTCTAGCTAAAATGTGTTTAAAGCAAACCAGATAATCACAAAGTGGAAATAAGAGATTAAGAGAAGCTAGAACACATACAAGTGTGTCAGAAAGCTAGAATCATAAACAGGCCAGAAGATTGAGTATGACATTCAGCTGGTATATATCCAACATAGGGCCCCCCTGCAGTGCTCTCTCTCCCCTACAGTGAAATCCCATTAGTGCCAGCCCTAATTCCTCATTTCTTCATTAAATTGTGTTGGTCCTTACTAAATTATGTCTCTTATACATTTAAATCTAGCTAAGTGAATTAGACTAATCTGTGATTGGACTAATTTGTGATAAGATATTGATGACTAAAGAGTGTTTGATATGTTATCCAGCTCAGGAAACACACTGTTGATACCAACTTAAAAGAGGAGTTCTAGCCTGGGGATGCAACAGAGTCACCCTATGGTTCCATTTTGACACTTAAGTCCTCTGGGATCCCCACATTCCACAAGTCCTAATTCAGTGGCTCTGAGATAAGGCCTGGGTGCCTGAATTTTTGCAAATATCTTCACTTAAAGGGCAAGTTAATGGAGAAAGACGGGAGAAGAGATAAGCATCCTAGCTCCTCAAGTCAATAACTTTTTTATGTAATTGGCTGTGATTGATTGATCACCTCTCTGTAAAACTTGCCTGTTCCCCACTTTCTCCTTGTGTTGCCTCCCTACCCAACTGGAAATAGCCCTAGGGAGCCTCAGAGTCCTTTTCCTCTGGACAGAGCAGAATACATGGTGCAAACCATCCCAAAGAAGACGTTCTCAGAGATTTAGAAATAGATATGGAAGCCACAGTTTACAATGGTGTTGCCAACAGAGTGTAGATTTCAGGATCTGTGGCCATGTTCCCAGATCAGATACTCGAAGGAGTTTATAAAATGAAGCCAAATACAGGGAAACAAAAATGGCAGAAGTTCCTGATCTAGGTTCTTGAAAGTTCTTCCAGTCATGAATGCTGTCCTAGTATCCTTCCCAGACAGGAGTCAATGATACTGATTTTAGACACTTGCTGCTAACAAAGTCCAGAGACAGAGACATGGGCAGAAAAAGAGAGGCACACATAGAGAGAGGAGAAATAAAATAATAGCTGATTGGTAGATAGATAAAAAGATGATAGCTATAGATGATGGTTAAGATAAATAAGTAGGTCATAGATAATTGACAGCTAGATGATAAACAATAAGATAGAGCATAGATTCATAAATATTATATAGATGATAGATAAAATAGATTATACAGACACATATAGAGAAGATAGATAGATAGATAGATAGATAGATAGATAGATAGATAGATAGATAGATAGATAGATAGATAGGTGATTGTACTGGCTAGTTTTATTTGACGCAAGCTATAGTCATCTGAGAGGAGGGAACATCAATTGAAAAAATGTCACCATAAGANCACACTACAGACAAGCTTTATGACATTTTCTTTTCTTTTTTTAAAACTTTTTAAAAAATTTATCTTTTGTGTCTTTCATATCATGCATCTTGATCCCATTCATTTCCCATCTCTTCATATCTGCCCTCAGCCCTTGCAACCCCTGCTCCCCCCNAAAAAAAATAAAATAAAATAAAATTTAAGAGAAAAAATAGGAGAAATCTTGTCATGGAAGCTGTAGTGTGACATAGTGAATCATGAAGTAAACCCTTTTATCCATATATCTTTACATTCAAGTGTTCATTACAAAGAGTTATTGGTCTGGCTGGACGCCTCTGGTTTCTGCTACACAATCAATGCTGGGCCCTCACTGGCACTCCTCTTGGATATCCTGTTGTTGTCCTGTGTTATGGAGATTCTGTAGCTTTGGCTATGCAGGACCAGCCCCTTTATGTGCTCCAGCAGATTATAAATGGAGTGAATGTTGGGGCTGGCCAACTCATAGCCCTGATTCTGGGCCTAGGCAGTTGCGGGGTTGGCCAACCTGCCAGCTCTCCCCTGTCTTCACCACCAGGGTAAGCTCTCCATCATTGCCCTGACTAGTTCACCCCTTGAAGAGATGAGCAAGGGGTGGGGCCAGTTCTCCTGTTTTCACACCCTCAGTTCGTCTCTCCCACACTTACACCTTCAGGGCCAGGTCTACTATGTTGCCCAGGCAAGGTATAGGGACCACTCTCCCGAGTGCTACAGTTGGTGAAGGGCAGGAACAGCTCTCCCACTCTTGTGACCTCAGGGACAGCTCCCCTGCCTGCCACAGGTGATGAGGAGTGGGTAGGGGGCATCTTTCCCCTGCTCACAGCACCATACAGCAGATGAGGGGCAGGGCCAGATCTCCATGCTCAGCCCAGTTCACCCACACCAGTCCACCATCAATAGGGTCAGCTCTACCACGCTGCCCAGGCAAGGTGCAAGGTCCACTTTTGTGAGTGCTGTAGCTCGTAAGGGGGAGGGTCAGCTCCCTCACCCACCAAAGGTGGCATATGACATTTTCTTAATTAGTGATTGATGTGAGAGCATCCAGTCCATTGTGGGTGGCGCCATCCCTAGGCAGGTGGGCCTGAACTGTATAATAAGACTAGCTGAGCATGAGACACTAAGCAAGCCAGTAAGAAGCATTCCTCTGTGGCCTCTACTTCAGCTCCTGCCTCCAGGTCCCTGCTCTATTTTAGTTCCTATCCTTATTTCCTTCAGTGACAATGATATGGAAACATAAGCCAAATAAACCCTTCCCTCCCCAAATTGCTTTGGTCATGATGTTTCATCACAGCAGTGATAATCCTAAGAAAGACAAACAGATAGGATAGATAGTAGATTATATGTATGTCTGTGTGTCTAACTCTTCCAAAGCACCCAACACTGTTGATTAGTTCTCTGACTTCATGTCTCTACAAGGATAGGAAACTCTTCTGTAAAAACACATATTAAATACTGTAGCAAAATAGAATAGAACTTTACTAATGTGACTATTGACTATTTGAAGAAAAGGTCTTCAACTGGATTATATCTTGTACCTTAGCCAGAAATATTATTATATTCAGCAATAAAATTAATTCTGATTAGCCTAGAAATTCTCTGAAATTCTGGGGGTTTGGGGGGTTTAGTTTTGATTTCAGTGCTGAACCTGGGACTCCAGGACACATGGTAGGCAAGGGCTTTGCTACAGTGCTACCTCTCCAGCCCCTGTGGTTCCATTTTCGTGGAACTTGGAAATGTACTATCACATAGCAGGCAATCTGAAGAACCACCTTCTAATCTTGGTCCTACCACTGCCGGCACCATAACTTTGAGTAAGTCATTTGAACTCTTTAAACTTAGTTTCAGCCATAACATGCAATTTCTCATTCTAGATTTTTTTTTTACTGAAAAATTTCATAGGATGTATTTTGATCATGTTTTCCTTCCCCCACCCAACTTTATGTTCTTTCTCTCTTTCTCCTAAAAGAAAGAAGGAACTCAAACAGACAGAATGAGAAACCCCCCAATATATTTTTAAACATCAACTTTAAAGTCCCAAATATATATGGACACTTAGTTTACATGATTAAAAATACCTGACAGTTTTCACTTGAAATGTCATCTTTTATCTTTTTTTATAATTAAAATTTTGCAAAGTACATCATTGTAGTAAGTGCACCCATGTGCCACAGCCTGGTTGTAATGTGAAGTTAGGGTCTGAATCGGTGAATGTGGCATGCACCCACATAAATACATGGACATGGTACCACTGCTACTGAGCCTGAGAGAAATCTCTGTCAAAATCCAAAAGCAGTGAACTCACCATGGCTACTTACTTCTCCTGGAGGCAGAGTGATGGAGGAGCTATGGATTCCTCTTTAAATTGTCCCCATAAGATAATTAAACACAGTCCTTTATTTCCTAGGAAAGCTCCCATCTGGGTAAGAGATTCGAGAGATCAAGGCAACATATGTGAAAATGTGTCAAGTCAAAAGAAAGCTCACTTATTTGAACATATTAAAAGAATGGAGATAAAAAAGAGAGCACCCAGGGAGTCATAAAAAGTTAGCTTTAAGCCAGAGAGATGCTTCTTTTAATTTCCATACAGTACAGGAGAATTCAGCACCATGAGTAACATTTCATTAGAATGTATACCTTTAAAGGCTTGTATGCCACATTGGAATGGGAGAGCAGCACAGGGTATTCGAAACAGACTGGCATGAGCTGGTCTAGCCTTTACTGTTAGCAGCACAAGCCAGCTGGCAGGAAAAAAGGAAATTTTCTAGATAGATAGCTAGATAGACAGATAGATAGATAAACAGATGGACAGACAGACAGCATTTCTCTAAATAAA
>LZPO01087825.1:26274-41089 GCA_001675575.1 Neotoma lepida | reverse complement strand
ACTTAATTAAATTAAAAAAAATTAATTATGAACAAGCCCAGCTAGGATCCTGTTTCTTACTGTATTTGTCTAATCAGGAGAGAGAAACCACACATTATGTTGAATGAGAAAAATTTAACATAAAGATTTTTAGATATAGTGAGATTGGTGTACCAAAATATTAGCTAATAAAGAACCCTAAACAATAAAGAAATAGCAGGCACAAGGCATAGTCAATTTCCCTAGGGTGATGCATTAGTCAATTATCTATTAATGTACTAATATACTTCCCTAGGAGTAACAT
Source organism: Neotoma lepida (assembly GCA_001675575.1). Taxonomy (NCBI): domain Eukaryota; kingdom Metazoa; phylum Chordata; class Mammalia; order Rodentia; family Cricetidae; genus Neotoma; species Neotoma lepida. The sequence goes on along the minus strand of LZPO01087825.1, from coordinate 40,806 downwards.
AAAGAAAAGAGGCATATTTATTTGAAAGTTTTAGGGACTGATTCAACCTCTGGTGAGGGTTTCTTTGGCTGGGTTGCCACATGGCAGATTGCATCAGGATAGGAGAATATTTATTGCATGGTAAATAGGAAGTGGTAAACTGGGAGAGACCAAGGAGTGATCATTCTTTCTCTTTTATAATAATCCTCTTGTGAGGACCATCCAAGGTTCCATGAGAAGTATATTAATGCCTTTCAGGATCAGTCCCCCAAGTCACCTCCCACAAGGCTCCAGTTCTTTAAGGTCTACCACTTTGGAGCTTGGTGTAATGGTTCATATCTGTTGTCTCAGTTGGGGTTTCCATTGCTGTGAAGAGACACCATGACCACAGCAACTCTTATAAAGGAAAACATTTAGTTGGGGCTGGCTTATAGTTCAGAGGTTTAGTCCATTATTATCATGGCAGGACATGGGGGTGTGCAGCAGACATGGTACTGGAGAAGGAGCTGAGAGTTCTACATCTTGATCTACAGGCAGCAGGAGACTGTGTCCCACTGGCCAGACTTGAGTATATAGGACCTCAAAGCTCACCTCCACGGTGACACACTTCCTCAAACAAGGCCACACCTACTCCACCACAAGGTCACACCTCTTAATAATGCTACTCTTTATAGATGAAGCATTCAAATATGAGTCTATGGGGGCCATACCTATTCAAACCACCACACCTATAATCTCAGTACTGAGGAGTCTAAGGGAAAGGAATCATAAATGTGAGATGAGCTATATATATCGAGAGCCGGTCTCAAAAAAAAATAATGGTCCTTAATACCATCATGCTGAAGGCCAAGCTCAAAAAATACAGTTTATTGGAGGATACCCTTAAATGGCAGCATGCTGTGACAGGGTACCCAGGGAAAAGCTTCTCCTATTTCCTGGGGTGAAATCTGAACCTTGTTGAGAGGGCAGAGCCATGGCTCATGAGTAGCAAAAGAATTTCTATGATGCCATACTATCAGAACTTGCTGGAAATCTGCCCTCTTGGGTTCCAGAGAAAGCTCTTTATGGAGAGGTATTACACTGGAATTATTTATGACAAATCATCTGAGAGGCACATCATAGTAAGGTGTTAGTTAGGTGATACAGATATATGATACAGAAGCTTGCTGCTGGAAAAAAATACTAGCACCATACCAGCTAGGTACTTGAGAAGTCATATGAGCTGCAGGAGCTGGGTACTGGAGAAGTCACCTATGTTCATAAAAGCTGAGCTTAACAGAGGAGCCACCCACATCAGGAGACTACAATGCCAGGGATACTATATGTGCATCAGACTGTAGGATCTGAATGCTAGACAAGGTGTCCTGATTAGAAGATCCTGCTGAGTGAGTCACCCAAGAGCAAGGAATGACTGCAGTGTCTCCCACTGACAAAGCTTTAACACTGTGCCTACTGGCAATGATTAAAAATATAATGTATTGAATTTAGTAAAATGTAGGCAGGTATTTTATTCTCTTTCATAAGGATTTTTAGAGAATGTATTCAGAAGAATTAAAGGAATATATATATTTGGAAAAGGAAGAAAACTTCCTGAAATGCTAGCATTCAGGCTTTCTATGTTAGTTCTTTCTATTGAAACACTCAACTATGCCAAATCATATGCCAGTATGAGAGATTCAATGTCTGCTTTATAAGTTTATACCCAATATTACCTACTTAGAAATGTACTGAATATTGAGGATAAAACATTTGAATATGTACATAGGAGCTAACAAAAAGTAAATATAGATATATACCCTGTATTCTATGAGATGACTAGATTCGGTTCATAAGTTAACCCTCGTTCTAGTAGGTCATTAAGGAACCATGTTTCAAGTCATTGTTCTGCCATTTCCTAGAGCATTGTTGTAGGCTGCATCAATTAGTGTTGGGTCACTGTACAGTCCAATGGGAACCAATAAAAGGGAAGAGTAGAGGTTTGCCTACTATATGAAGGTCGGTGTGGTGATTTAAAAGAAAATGGCCCCCAAAGGGAGTGGCACTATTAGGAGGTATGGCTTTGTTGGAGTAGGTGTGGTCTTATTGGAGAAAGTGTGTCACTGTGGAGGTAGGCTTTGAGGGTTCATATATGCTCAAGCCAGTGAGACAGTCTACTTCCTGTTGCCTGCATATCAACATGTAGCAGCTCCTCTCCAGCATCATGTCTGTCTGCATGCCACCATGCTCCCCAGTAAAATGATAATGGACTAAACCTCTGGAAATATAAGCCACCCCAATTAAATGTTTTTCCTTTATAAGAGTTGCCATGGTCATGGTACCTCTTCACAGCAATAGAAACCTTAACTAAGACAGTCTGCCTGGAATAGTATGTGCCAGTTCTGTTCACACTCCATTATTGAAAAAAAAAAGTAAAACTCTTAAGTGTAGACCCAACTACATTCTGTTAGCATGAAAGAAGAGAAGATATCTTGACACAAGGTTTGCAGATTCTGCCTCATCTGACTTTCCCTCTCTCCCCTTATTAGCAACTTGATCTTCAGCATATTATATAACTAGTCTGCCCCAGTTTTCTCATCTATAAACTGCAATTGATATTGACCCCCACTTCATAGGGGGCTCATTTAGTAAGTGTCTATTGTATCATATGTGAAATTAAATCATTTGCATGTATTAAATGTCCCATAAAATTTTTATTATATTATTGGCATTATTATTATTGATATTATTATTATCATATTGCCTCTTCTATTTCTCTGTGTTCATCATATCTGACTACATTGACTCCTATCCTAATTATTCTTTGTCATTTTTACTTTTTAGTTGAGGATATTAGGGAAACAACAGAATTTTTGGAGATGTTTAATTCAGTGGAATTAAATAGTGGTGAAAGATTTGATCAGTTTACAGGAAAAGATTCATTGTGTTCCATTTTAGAAGAAGTGTGTCAAGATAATGACCAGCTAGAAAAGACATCAGAAAAATTGGTTTAATTCTTTAAGTTATCATGTTAAGGAATTGATTAAGGACAGAGGCTCTGGATATCAAAATATTGAAAAGAAAAGAATGCATGAAACTACCAAGCTTGTCCCCTCAGTTAAAAGGTTCCACAATTGTGACAAATTTGCAAAAAGTTTGGAGCATATATTAAACTTATATAATCCTAATAGAAGCACTCAACAAAGACTTGATTATTACTAAAACTCTTATGCAGGTTTATAATGAAAGAGAGAAAATGGGCCAGAAAAAAGTACAAAGTTTGTAGAGAAAAGCAGCACTAGGAAGCTAAAGGTTACAGCCAAGGCTTGTACCAAAGGAGAGGCTGAAACTGTTGAAAAGATTAGCACCATTAAGGAGAGGCCTCCTGCTCTTCAGTGGAACAATTGAAAGGGTGTCCTCGGGGAAAGACCCTACCCACCTAAACTCCAGCTTGTGAAAGGAGAAAACCTAAAGGTTTGCTTCTAGAAAGTAGTTGCTTCAACATACAAAAACTACTGCTAATGTGGTCAAAGGGGGTGAGGGTTCATCCCAAGCTGGCAGCTGAACTAGGCAGTGCCATCTATGTGGTACTTTGTACTATGTGTCTTTTGAGACCTAAAAGATGCAAGAGTGGGTGAGTTATGCTTTCTTCCTGAATTGTTTCAGAGAGTCACTGGGACCAAGCAACAGGTGGCAAGGAGTCTCTGTGTGGCCCTGAGAGGGCAAGAGGCCTTTTGAAACCATGTGTGAAGCTGTGAGCCTAAAGCCTGAGTTGCAGTAGAGAGCTCAATATGCTGAAGATACCAGAACCATGAGACATCTGCCAAGGACAGCTGTGTACAAGGAGTGGAACCAGCACAAGAGGGAGATGTAAACTGCAGGCAGCAAAGCTGGAGAGAGCTAGGTCATCTAACTCTTTGCACCTAAAGTTCCAGACGTTAAACATGGAGCTACAGGAGTTGGTGTTTGCCCTGTTGGGTTTTAGTCTTGCTTTGGTCAAGTATCTCCTCACTATGACCCCCATTCCTCCTTTAAAGAACAGGACTATATAGTCTGCCATTTTATGTTGGAAATATATACTTGCTTTTTATTTTACAGGGAGGTACAGCTGAGAGATTGCCTTGAGTCTCAGAAGAAACTTTGGACTTTTAAATAATGATTGCACTGTGAAAGACTACAGAGGCTGTTAAAGTAAGACTAAGTACATTTTGCATTATGATATTGTCATGAGACTGTAGGAACCAGGAAGTGGAATGTGGTGGTTTAAATGAGAAATGTCCCCCACAGGCTCAGGTATTTGAACAATTGGTCCCCAATTGATGGTGCTGTTTGAGGGGATGTTATGAAATCTTTATATGGTGTGACCTTGCTGGAGGATGTATGTCCCTGGGGAGAGGCTTTGAGAATTTAAAGCTTTACCTGACATCCAGTTCACTCTCTGCTTTGTGTTTGCAGTTGAAAATATGATCTCTTAGCTTCCTGCTCTGGCCAACTGCTGTCATGCCTTTCTCACCTTTGTGGATAATCCCTCTGGAACCATAAGCTCAAATAAACTCTTCCTTCTGTAAGCTTCTCCTGGTCATTGTGTTTTATATGCCAACAGAAACTGACTAGCACACCTGGAAATCACAGTAGAGTTTGCAGCAGCTATGCCATAGTTGGAAAGAGGAGTGCTTGGTACTGCAATCACTGTATGGGGAGGTATGTTTAAAAGATTATGGCTTGAGCAAGAAGGCAAGCAATGCCAAGTACTCTTCAGTCAAATAGAAATACAAGTTTCAACTTCCCCACAGTTGAGATGCAGTTATGTGCATAGGGAGACCCTTTAATTTTTGAAGTACTGGGGATGGAACAGAGGGCTTCATGTGTGCTAGTCAGAAACTCTACCATAGAATTGCTTTTTAAAGAACTGATATATAGACACTTTCTCTTAGACATTTTCACAATATTCATAAAGAAAAGGCATTCTAACATACAGTTATATTTTAACATCTGGATATATGTGTAGAACTGGGAATGGAAGCTAGTGCCTTGCACTTGCTAGGCAAGTACTCTACCACTAAATTACACCTCCAGCACTGAACTATTTTGATGAAAGTATAGTACATACAGAAAGGGCATACATCATAAGCATATAGCTCAACATATTCTTGCAAACTGAACATACTAAGATCTATAAACAGAATATGGACAGTATCCCAGAATACCTTCCCTACACTGTACTCTTCCAGGAACTACACATACCCTAAAGATAAACACTCTCCTGACTTTAACATAATAGACTTATTTTGCCTGGTTTAAAATTTTTTCAGATTTATTTCATTTTTATGTGTATGAGTCTTTTGATTATATGCATGTCTATGTACCATGTGCATGCCTGGTGCCCACTGAGGCCAGAAAAGGGCATTGAATCCCTTGGACCTGGAGTTATGGACAATTGTTGGCCACCCTGTGGGTGCTGGAAATTGAACCCTGGTCCTCACCAAGAATAAGTGGTCCTAACAGATTAGTTATCTAGCTAGGCCCTGTTTTGTCTGTTTTGCGTGTTATATAAATTGAGTTGAATGATAGATTCTTTGATGTCTTTTATAATTCATATTTTGAAAGCAAAATTCATTCATGTTGTCACATGTGTTTATAGATAACCTATTCTCATCATTCTATATTCTAGTGCATGAATAGATATTTATCCATTCTACTGTTGATAGACGCTTGGGCTGTTTGCAGCTTGGAACAGTGATGCTATGTATGGGTGAACATATATGAGAGCTTCTGTTAGGTTTGCACTTAGGAGTTGAACTACCAGGTTAGTGTATCCCTGTGTTCAGCTCTATACAATCAGTTTTACAAAGTGACTGTGCTAATACTCACATCTACTAACACAGTGAATTCTAGGTATACTCAATATTCTCTTTAAAATAAAAAAAGAAACATTTTGTGAGGAGGAAGGAACAGGATGGCTTTGCCATCTTGTGGCTGGTCTAGAAATGGTTATGTAGCCATGGATTCCTTTGACTTCTGAACCTCCTGCTTCTGCCTGTCAAGTGTTGGGGTTAGAGGCATGTACCAGCACGCCCAGTTTATGTAGTGCTGGGAATTAAAACTAGAGCTTTGTGTATACTAGGCAAGCACAATACCAATTGAGCTGCAGCCCCAGCCAGCCATGATCTTTCTTACTGTAGCTACTGATGGTGTGTGTATAGTGATATCTCAGTGCAATTTTGGTTTTTATTTTCTTATTCTTCAAATAATTGTAGCCTCTCCTAGAATTGGCACATCAGTTATATTCGAGTCTCAAGACCTATGCATGTTACTCACAAAATTATACTCCCTTTACATTCCCACCTTAAGTGTAGAAGGCTTTCACTTTCCACATCTATGCTAGCTAGTTTTCTGGGGTTTTTGTTTTTGTTTGGTTTGGGGTTTTTGTTGTTTTTTGTCAACTCAACACAAGCTAGACTCATCTGAGAAGAAGAAACCTTAATTGATCAAATGCCACCATCAGATTAGATTGTTCTGTACGCAAGCAAGTGGGGCATATTCTTGATTGATAATTAATGTGGGAAGGCACAGCCCAAAGTAGGTGATATCACACCTGGCAAGTGGTCCTGGGTAGTGTAAGAAAGCAGGCTGAACAAGCCATTGAGAGCAAGCCGTTAAGCAGAGTTCCTCCATGGCCTCTACTTCAGTTCCTGTTCTCAGGTTCCTGGTTTGAGTTCTTGTCTTGGCTTCCCTTGATGATGTACTGTAGTCTGTAAGTTAAATTTAAATCCTTTCCGCCCCATGTTGCTTTTGGTCATGGTATTTTATCACAGCAATAGAAAGCAAACTAACAACCATCCCAATGCTTGATTTTATTAGTCTTTTTTTTTCTTGAATGACTAGGGATGAAACCCAGGGCCCCATGCATGCTATGTGTTTCACCATTTAACTACAGCTCTAGCTAATATCAGTCTTTAATTGTAGCTATTATAGTACATACAGTGATACTATAATGTTGATTTACATTATCCTGATGATTGTGTTGGTCTCCTCTGAACTTCTTTGATGAACCATTGTTCAGATATTTTATCTATTATTATTTTGTTTCTTCTTTTCTATTATTGAACACCAAAGTTTCTTTATATACTTTTTGTTTGTTGGTGATTTTTTTTTGTTTTTGAGACAGGGTTTCCTAGTGTTTCCCTGGCTGTCCTGGAGCTCAGAGAACTGCATGCCTCTGCCCCCAGAGTGCTGGATTAAAGTGTGTGCCACCAGGCCTGGCTCTTTATATACTTTCAAAGTAAACCCATTATCCAACTTATTGTCCTGCTTCTTTTCACTACTCTTTTTCTTTTTATTTTATTATTTTTTTTTGAGGCAGAGCCGAACCCCTCTAGGTTTGGTTATCCTGGAACTCTCTATGTAGACCAAGCAAGCCTTGAACCCACAGAGATCTGCCTACCTCTGCCTCCCAAATCCTGGGATTAAAGGGCTGTACCACCACACCTAGCCTTTTACTAATCTTTCTATTTGTTCTCTTATGGACTGCATTTTGGTGGTTTGTATAAGAAATCTTTGTCCAACAAAGATCACAATGATTTCTTTTCTTTTTTTTCAAACTTAAAAAAAAATATTATAAGCCTGGCGGTGGTGGCGCACGCCTTTAATCCCAGCACTTGGGAGGCAGAGGCAGGCAGATCTCTGTGAGTTCAAGGCCAGCCTGGGCTACCAAATGAGTTCCAGGAAAGGGGCAGCCAAAGCTACACAGAGAAACCCTGTCTCGAAAAACCAAAAAAATATATTATTAACTTTTTCACACAGTGTATTTTAATCATATTCTTTGTTCTCCCCCAACTCCTCCCAGATACCTTCCAACTCCTAACCCAACCAACTTCATGTACTTTCTCTTTTAAAAAGCAAATAATAATGATAATGATAATAATAATAAATAAAAACATCAAAAAACAATAAAACACACAAAAATGAAAATCAAAACAGATAAACTGAATTAAAAAAGAAAACGAAATCAATAAGACAAAAAAATACCCCCCAAAAAGAACTAAAAGTACACAACAAAACACAGGGTCCATTTTGTGTTGGACAACTACTCAACGATATACCTGTCACTGCTTGGGTGACCAAGAACCTGAGACTAGATAGCCCAGGGACCTAGGGTAAAACCAAATACTATTGGTCTAAAAGTAGTGATGAAATGACTCCTAATGACATTCTACTATACTAACAGATAAGTGCCTGGTTCAGCCATCATCAGAGAAGCTTCCTCCTGCAGCAGGTGGGAACAAACATAGAGATATACAGCCAGGTATTACACAGAGAGTGAGGGACCTTGGAACACCCACGCCTAAATGGGATGTGTCCATCAAATCCCTCCACTCAGAGTTCAAGGAACCCCATGGAAAAGGAGGCAGAAAGATCCCTAATTCTTGGTGGATGGGTTTGACAAAGACACCAATTTAGTGCTAAGTGCTCCACTCTCTGTGCATTTTCTGAAAGGGCCAAGCAGATGCCACAACAGGCTGCACGGTGTTCTCTCAGAGATCAGGCCTCAATTTCAGTTTCCTGAGACTTAAGCAAGCAGTTTCTGAGAGGGCTGTGACATAGTCCTTGCAGTAGCTCCCTTTCTGCATGTACTCTGACTACTCAAGGTTCAGCCAGTTGTTTACTGTCTGGGACCCCTCACCAACTCAGAGCTACGTGCATGGGTCAATGTGAACATGTGAGGCCAGCCAGCCTCCATGGCAGCTCAAGGACAGAGCCTGGGACTTGCCCAGGCCTGCCCAAAAGTGATAACTGTAACCCCCAACCAGTAAATTCAAAGGTTACACACCCTTACCCAATCATATGATGCAAAGGCTTGTATCACTCTTCTTGTGGTTTTGCTCTTAAAAAACTAGCTTCACAAAGAAAGAGTAACTCCTCCCTGCCTCTTGCTGTGATGAGAGCTGTTGGACGAGTTCCCTGCCTAGGCTTGTACCTGCAATAAACCTTGCTTTTGCATTCTGGAATTCTCCAGTTTCTGGTGGTCTCTTTGAGGGTCTCAACCTGGGCACAACATTTTCCAGTTGTGGATCTCTTTGTTAAATACCATTTACTGCAAGAAAAAGCCTCCTTGAAGAGGGTTGAATGATGCTCAGATCCATGGGCACAGAAATATGCCAATAGAGTCATTTTGTTGCTATGTTCCATTAGCAGAATAGTAGAATTTCTCTTAGGTACATGATCTATCTATTCTCAGGTTCTTAGCCACTTAGAGGTGTCAGGCATGAGTTCCTTCTCACAGAGTGGGCCTTAAATCCAATCAAAAAGTAGGTGATGTAATGTTTGTGCCACTATTGAAACAGTATATCTTGTAGGATGGACTCTATTGTAGATCACAGGGTTTTCTTCTGTCTTCTCTTTTAGAATTTTAATACAGTATAAAGTGTGTTTGTGGTTTGTTTCTAAAATATTTACTTAAAGTTAAATTATTTCTCACATTTTTACTTTTGTCAAAAATCACTTGTTCTAAGTTAGACATGGTGTTATACGCCCATAATCTTAGCACTATAGAAGTTGAAGTAGGAGGAACATAAGTTTGAGGCCAGCCTGGGCTACATGGCAAGATTCTTTAAAAGTCACTTGTCCAGAGATAGAATTTCTAGAATGGTAGAATTAGGACCTCCTCAAATCCTTTCCTCCTGAAAATAAAAATATATATATAAACATTTGTTCAAAACTAGCATTTTAGAACACTGGAAATTCACCAAAGGTACAACTAATTGGGAAGTGTTTTGATGGGAAAACTATAAAGCATTAGTAAGAATCAGCATTTAAACTTGAAACTTCTTCCATTCTCTGTTCAATAGCATGAAAGCTGTTAGCTTCCCATCACCATGACAACAGCATCAGGAAGAAAGCTTTATTTTGGCTCATGGTTTCCAGCCATGGTTGCTTGCCCTGTGTTTAGGCCTGTGGTGAAGCAGTATACCACTGTGACAGGAGTATATGGTAGAGGGGGCTACTGACCTCATGGCAGCCATGAAGCAAAGAGAATAATGGAGCTGGGGACTCAATATTTCCTTCAATGGCATGCCCACAATGGTCTAAATGCTTTCTACTTGTCCCTACCTCCTAAAGGTTCCACCTCCTCCAAATATCACCACAAACCTGGTACCAAAATCAAGCCATAAGGAAGCTCATGAAGTCTCAATGAAACTAGAGGGAGCTGACCAGACTTGGAGTGCCAAAAATAATAGTAATCTTAGTACCAAGTATTTGAAAAGGGTAACATTATAGCTTCCTGACACAGTAAAGCTGAGTAAGCAACAGACCAGAGGGAAAAAATCAGCATAGAGAAAAAGCAATAATAAGCATTGATAAGTTCCCCTATATCTTAGGGGTTGTGGTAGGCTTTGTTTATGATCACAAAAATATGGAAGAGGGCCTATTAGTGACTCACTAGTGATAAGTTTCAGGCCTTGTCTTAGTTAGGGTTACTATTGCTGTGATGAAGCATGACCTTGGAGAGGAAAGGATTTATTTGGCTTACACTTCAGCATTGTTGTTCATCACTGAAGGAAGTCAGGACAGGTACTCAAACAGGGCAGGAACCTGGAGGCAGGAGCTGATGCAGAGGCCACGGAGAGGTGCTGCTTACTGGCTTGCTGCCTATGGCTTGCTCAGCCTGCTTTCTTATAGAATCCAGGACCAGCAGTCCAGGGATGGCACCACCCACAATGGGCTGGGCCCTCCCCCATCAATCACTAATTAAGAAAATGCCTTACAGTTGGATCTTATGGACTGTTTTCTTAATTGAGGCTCCCTCCTTTCAGATAACTCTAGCCTGTGTCAATTTGACACAAAACCAGGCAGCAAAGGCCTGTACAAGCAAGAATGAATACCAGTGCAGACTTATAATAGACATACTGAAACATTCTCTTTTAGTGAAGGACGTACTGATTTGAGAAGTATAGCCACAACTTTTGGCCAATTACTGGCTGACACTGAACTTGTATTGACCCACTGATGACCCCAAGGGAGCTACCTGGAATTCTTCAGGAAGAGAAGTGACACCAACTAAAGAAGGGTCCCTGAGACGCTAATAGGAAACATCTGCAACAGGCTGGTCAGTATCCTTGTGCTATCTCACTAAGTCTCATCTGCAACCAAATCCGTCCCTCTCCTCTCTGTACTTTAAATGGCTTGTGGGAAATTCTGCTGCTTGGGGAAATTTTCATCTTATGGGACAGTTCAACAAACTCTGTTAACAGGTTCAGAAGCACCAATCAAATTATAAATTACTCTGTTAGTACATATAATAAAATCAAACAAATAATGTTTGATCATTCTCAAAAATTGCTATGGTCCAGCCTTAATAATCTTCTTCCCAGGGGCCCAGAAGAGAAGCTATGGACAGCACAAATATTTTTTAGGAAAAGAATCTAAGTACACCGAGCTCTCAGTCCATCTACTTTATTCCTCTGGGATAAAATTCTATCTACACAGCTTCAGTTCTGCTCTCATGCCTAGCTCCTTTCTGTAAGACGAATTTCTAACCAGTCTTATTAATAAACACACAGAACAAGAAATAAGGGTGAAAATCTGACAGAGATCAGAGGAATTAGGAGCAAGCCACCACGAGCCTCACCTCACCAACGCTGCCTCTACTTCCAAAGAGAGTGAAGCGAAGAGAAGAGAGCGACTTCCGGTCTAACCTGGCTTTTTATGCCTGTCCATTCTGCTAACTCATTTCCTATCCTCACTAAGCTATATCACTTCCTGTCTGTCTGCACCGACCTCCAGAACCTGTCTCTTATACACATCTAGATGTGTATAAGAGACAGCTCCTACTGCTAGTTCCCCATGTGACCTTGGAGTCACAGAGAACCAAATGGATTAAGGGCGGGTGCTAACTTACATGACTATTGTTTTACTACTAGTGGCTGGCTGCCCCGTTTTTCCTCCAATCCTCAGATAAATTTTATTGGGGAACACAGATAAAATATCACCACATTTCCCCTTTTTGTCTAAATAAAAAAATTAAAAAATAAAAAAATTCTAACAAAGATTAAAAAAATTAAAAACAAGCCACCAGCTAGCCTCACCTCACCAATGCTGCCGCCGCTTCCAAAAATCAAAACAAAAAAAAAGAGAGCGACTTCCTGTCTAACCCGGCTTTTTATGCCTGTCCATTCTGCTAACTCATTTCCTATCTTCACCAAGCTACATCACTTCCTGTCTGTCTGCACGGACCTAGTGGCTGGCTGCCCCGTTTTTCCTCCGATCCTCAGATAAATTTTATTGGAAAACACAGATAAAATATCACCACACCTTTCTTACATGATTTCTCTCTACATTTATCTGCTGTCCCCTCTAAATTCTGTCTTAATTCTCTCAACTTAGTTCTGCCCCATCTAGGTTCTCATCCATCTAGTTCTTTCCCATCTTAGCTCCTCTCTTATCTCCTTCTTCCTCATCTTGTTCTTCCCCATCTGGCTCTTCCTCATCTTCCATCTCATTCCTCTAGTACTCTCTTCTAGCCCTGCAATCTAGTTCTTCCCCATCTTAGTTCGTTCCTCTCCAATTCTTGCCCATCGAGTTCTTCATTTCTCTTTTCTCTTCTCTGTCTCGTCCTCCCAAGTCTCTGAGGTTTCAGTTATCTCCCCATGCAATAGCAATGCTCTGGTTAAAGCAAGGTCACCAGGTTTGAATTCCTTCAGGGTCAAAGGGAGGGCCAATAAGATCCACACAAAAGAGCAGTAATTGCAGCCATCATCTGCAACCCAAAAGGGAAGTAACTAATGGGAGCAGAATCAACTGAGGGCTAAATTCTGTTAATCTCTAAGCAAAGGAGATTTTATGTGCTCAACTATATTCTTAGAAGTGTTAGGAGTCTATCAGTGACAAGTGAAAATAAAACTGCCTTATTTTCCTTTGGCCCCTTATCTTTCCATTAGCTATCTTGGCTAATTCTGGCAGGGTGGGGGAGTGTACTTGGCAGCCTGAGTCAGCTTGATGTACCTGAAGGTAGAAACCCTTTAGTTCTGAGTTAATAGTTAAAGGTAGATCTAAAACTAGAGATAAGACTTTGGAGAGGAGAAAGTTAAGCTTAATTAGCACATCTGCCAGGCCTTCTCAAACAGATAGTCTAGATGTTTAAGTCTGTTCATAGAGAGTACAGAGGTATCTCTGATAAGATACTTTCATCAGTATGGGGATGGACCTGGTCGGATGCTGCTAATGACAATAATGGCAGAAAGACCTGAAATTAGGGATTCTGGCTGTGTTACTGCACAGAAGGTTATCTAAATATTCATTTAGTAGAGGAGAAATTGTCATAGTAGGAAACAGCTAATAATCAAAACCCAATATCACCAAGACTCCTTCAGCCTTAGCCTGACCTCTGGAAGACCCTTGGCTTCTTCCAGTTATTAGCTTGTCATAATCAGCTGAAATCCTACTTCATATATTTTTGCAGCTTGCAGCAGATCATATATGAGATGTAGGGACAAATGGGATATAAAGGGATGTTTGGATGAGGTCAGCACTCAGCTTTTTGATAGATAGTCTGATGAGCCTGTGTGTGTCAGCCACGCCTGACAAAATTGACTCCTAGCTCTCACCTTGGGTCTCTCATCCTTTGGTTTCCTATAGCACAATAACTGTACAAACGGAAGGAATGCTAAGTCCTACCAAATTAGCTCCTCCAAATCCTTAAGCAAATGCACAACAGAAACCCCCAAAGCAACAGCAATAGCCACAAAGGGAGGATAATAACACAGAGTTGACAAAATACATTATTTCTAAGTATTTAAGGATTACAACACACATAAAAAAATGATGCACAGATGAATGGTCCTCTGGGGAAACTTTCTCTATGGATGCCACATTCTGTATTTAACTGATTAAAAATTCCAAACCAGCAATTATAAATTTGTTCAAATAACTGAAGAAAACCATTCTCAAAGAATTAAAATAGGATGACAATGAATTACTAAATAGACAATATAAAGGAGTTAAATGTCCTTTACAAGACAAAAGATAGTCATTCTGTCATTAAAAAAGTACAATCTATAACACAAAATTCACAAGAGATTGACATCAGATTTCAGTGAGCAGGAGAAGGACTCACCAATCTCAAGATCATCCAAGTTAAAGAACAGAAAGTGAAATAATGGAGTAAAATAGAGTCTCAGAGGCCAGAGAACATTATCAGGCTTACATATATTTAATGGAGTCTCACACAGAAGAGGAAAGAAAAGGAGCAAAAAATATTTAACTAATGGCCAAAAACATTATATGAAGTATGAATCTACACCAAAATTAGAATCTACACCCAAATAAAAATTTCCTCACAACAAAAAAGCTGAGATCAAATGACTTACTTAGCTGGTTAATTTTATGAAACTTTTTTTGTTAACTTTTTTTAAATTTACTTTTTAAAAAATATTTTTCAGCCGGGCGGTGGTGGCACATGCCTTTAATCCCAGCACTCTGGAGGCAGAGGCAGGCGGATCTCTGTGAGTTTGAGGCCAGCCTGGGCTATCAAGTGAGTTCCAGGAAAAGGCACCAAAGCTATACAGAGAAACCCTGTCT
>LZPO01087825.1:11602-26211 GCA_001675575.1 Neotoma lepida | reverse complement strand
TAAAGAGTTGGCTTTAGCCTTCTTTGTCCAATCAGTCTCTGTTACATTATTTATTACAGATTTAACATGACTGGCTGTTTCCTCTTTCATCTATTGGTTGAGGGTATAGAATGAAAACATTGTAGAGAATTTTCTAAAGGCTCTGTTAATAGGCTTGATTTTAGAAAACTTTGTAAAGTGAATCATTTACTCTAGACAAGGCCATCACTGTCTCTGGTACTATGCTTTTTAAATTGGAAATTATTTCTTTTGATGGAATACCACTTAGAATTAAATTGTTTCTTTATATAGCCTGACAATATAAAATATATTTACTATATAATCTTGGAATATAGGTACAATAATTTGATTTTAACAAAAATATGTATTAAGTCATGTATTCAAATTCTAGATATGGTCATTTAAGGTAATGGGTGAATTTTTAAAATTTCACCTTATCAGATTGTTTCTAACCAAAAATTTGTTTCACTTAAAATATTCTAGTTTTGTCCATTAAATAATAGCTGGTATTGTTAATATTTCAATCAAATATACAAAGTTCATCATATGTGGAAGCAAAGAATACCACTTAGACACTTTCTGTTCAGATTCATTCCTTGGATGCTCACATTTACTGACTTCTTTTTCAAAGCTTCCAGGTGCTTGTCCCTTATGCAGAAGTCTGATGTAAACAAACAACTAATTACAGTCACCTTATCCTTCTATAGAGCTCTGGGACATGGTGCAGCCATTTGTACAATTGCACTTAACTCTTGTTAATCTGGATGTCAGAGTTTTTCTCGTGTAATGTTCCCCACAAAGTTGTACAGTAATTCCCTCCTGACTTATGTTCTGGATCTTTGCCAACTGTCAAGTTTTGGCCCCTTGGATGGACCTTCTTCTGAGGCACTCTAACTGCTGCTCCCCTCATCACCCTTCAGTCAGCCTTGAAGCAGTTACCAAGATATCAACGCCCTTAAACTCCTAAAAGCAGTTTGGTGATCCTAAAGGGAAATTAATGGGCTGTGGGCCGTCAACTCACCTCTCTTATTGCAACTCTGGACATTGTTTTGGGGACTCAGAACTGAAACAGGAGGACTGAAGCGTCAATTAACCTCTGTGTCTCACCAGCTCAGATCAGCTTAAGATCAACTTCTTGACTGCTGCAGTACTCCAAGATTAAAAAGGACTAGATCTGACCACTGTGATGAAACTTGTNCCANNTCCACAAACTATGCTNCTTCTGTCCANATCAATAANTCCTAACTGGTGTGAGATGGAGCCTAGAGACAGGGACCAGACAAAAATTCCTTCTGGTTCCCTCCTACTCTGCCTCCTCTCCCTGGATCACCCTTTCCTCTTTATTATCCTCATACCTGTGTTGTTTCCCTGTCTTTAAATGTTTCACTTACTGAACTTCACCCTAAATCCAAACCAAATGTTCCACACAAGCTCTCCAAATAGCTCTCCCCCTACAACAGCTCCATTTGTTCCTGAAACATCTGCAAAAAGACCTTGTAGATGCTGTAGGGAAACTCTGGCTAAAAGTCACTTTCATCCCTTCACTTTGGACCAGATACAATCCTTTACATTAGTCCTTTATTTTCTCCTGATCCCTTCTTTTGATGCTCTTCTGCTAGCTCATTCTGGTGCAACAGTCCTGGCAATGGGACCAGTCACTGTCACACTAAGTCAGCTCTCTGCCCAGTTCCTCTTGCCAGCCCACTCTCTCTCTCCTTCCTTTGCTCCTCCCCTCCCCCAACCTTTACAGAAAATCTCTCAGCTCTACTGTATAACCAAATGATCTGCCTACAGCCCTTTAATAATTATTTTCCAAGTCTCTTCAGGCACAGTCACAATCAAATCAAAGCAAAACCAAACTCCGAAAGTGTAAATAACACAATGTCCAATTATCTGGGACTCACTCAGGATCTTCTGGGTTCCTCCAAGGGGCTTGGGTTACTTCTCTGGCTCTGTCCTCTGCAAGTCTAAACACAGCTTGTCTTCTAGGCTCCAGCTGGCTCCACTCCACTGATGCTGCTGTTCTTGGTGATCCTCCCGTGGTACTAGCATCTCAAAAACTGCTGGAGTCTTCTGCTGCAACTAGGCTGCACTTTCACCAATAGCATCTCATGGGCTCTCTTCATGGTGCCAAGCCTCAACTTCTCTTCATGACCTCTTCAATCCTGGGCCTTCAACTACTATTGAGGCTGTACATTCACTAATGGCCTCTCCTGGCCTCTCACAGTGCCAAGCCTCAGCTGCTCTCCATGACTCCTTCATGCCTTCAAAACCAGCACCACATAAATGACTCTTGCACTATCAAGTCTAGCTGCCAGCACGACGTACAACCTTGGTCACCTCTGGGACACAGCTTCTCTGTGTTCTAAGGAAATACTTCCTAGAAAATTTCACCTCAGTGATGCTGGCCTCTTCTTAATTGCCTCTAAATTCTCAGCTCCAGCCTACCAACATTGAGTATCCCAGCAAAGCAAAGGTTTTGCTTTAGTAGTTCTGGTATCTTGTTAATCACAGCTGATTCTTCAGCCCCAGCTAACCAGAACCACAGGATCTTAAATCAAAATAGCAATCGGCCCTGATAGATTCTTCAGTCTTCCCTGTGAAATTTAATAAGACAGGCCTCAATCCTCTACAACGCTCTCAACATTGTTATCTTCCAAGCTCCCACAGAACATCCCACTAAGCTCTCAACACTTCATGTCTTTTCAAGCCCAAAGTTCCAAGGTCCTTTCACAGCCCTCCCAAAACATAGTCAGGTCTGTCAGAGCAAAACCCCACTACACTGGTACCAACTTATCTTACTTAGAGTTTCTCTTGCTGCAATGAAACACCATGACCAAAAAACAAGTTGAGGAGGAAAGGGTTTAGTTAGCTTACACTTCCAGAACACTGTTTATTCTTGAAGGAAGTCAGGATGGGAACTCAAACAGGGCAGGAACCTAGAGGCAGGAGCTGATGTAGAAGTCATGGAGGGGTGCTGCTTACTGGTTTGCTCCCCATGGCTTGCTCAGCCTATTTTCTTATAGAACCCAGGACCACCAGCCCAGGGATGGCATTACCCACCATGGGCTGGGACCTCCCCATGGATCAATAATTCAGACCAGGAATTACTACACCCACAAAAACACAGGCAATAAATAATCTCACACCAAAAAAACCCAAAGAAAGGAAACACACAGACACAGACACAGACACAGACACACACACACACACACACACACATCATCATCATCATCATCATCATCATCATCATCACTACCAACAACAACAAAATGACAGGAATTAACAATCATAGGTCATTAATATCTCTCAATATCAATGGACTCAATTACCCAATAAAAAAACACAGGCTAACAAAATAAATATGAGAACATGATCCATCTTTCTGCTGCATACAGGAAAGCACACCTCAACACGAAAGATAGACATTACCTCAGAGTAAAGGGTTGGAAAAAGATTTCCCAAGCAAATGTACCTAAGAAGCAAACTTGTGCAGCTATTCTAATATCTAACAAAAATAGACTTCTGACCAAAATTAATCAAAACAGGTGGAAAAGGACATTTCATATTCATCAAAGGAAAAATCCACCAAGAGGACAGTGCAATTCTTAACATATATGCCCTAAATGCAAAGACACCCACATTTGTAAAAGAAGCATTACTAAAGCTTAAATCACACATTGAACTTCACACATTAATTGTGGGAAACTTCAATACTCCACTTTCACCAATGGACAGGTCATCCAGACAAAAACTAAACAGAGAAATATGGTAGATAACTGGCATTATGACTCAAATGAACCTAACAGATATCTACACAACATTTCATCAAAATATAAAATAATACACCTTCTTCTCAGCACCTCACAGAACATTCCCCAAAACTGACCATGTACTCAGTCACAAAGCAAGTCTCAACAGATTCAAGAAAATTGAAATAACCCACTGTACCTTATCGTGGATTAAAGCTGGATTTCAACAACAACAGAAACCTTACAAACTCATGGAAATTGAACAACTCTCTACTGAATCACCACTATGGGTCAAGGAAAAAATAAAGAAATTAAAGGCTTCCTAGAATTCAATGAAGATAAATGCACAACATACCCAAATTTAGAGGATACAATGAAAGCAATACTAAGAGGAAAGTTCATAGCACAAAGTGCCTTCATAAAGAATGTAGAGAGATCTCATACTAGTGACCTAACAGCACACCTGAAAACTCTAGAACAAAAAAAAGCAAACACACCCAAGAGGAGTAGAAGGCAGGAAATAATTAAAGTGGGAGTTGAAATCAATAAAATAGAAACAAAGAAAATACAATACAAAAAATCAATGAAAAAAAAGTGTTGGTTCTTTCAGAAAATCTACAAGATACACAAACCCTCATCCAAACTAAATAAAAGGCAGAAGGAGAATATCTAAATTAACAAAATCAGAAACAAATAGGAGGATATAACAACAGACACTGAAGAAATCCAAAGAATCTTTAGGTCATACTTCAAAAACCTGTACTCCACAAAATTAGAAAATCTAAAAGAAATGGAAAAATTTCTTAATAGGCACCACTTACCAAAGTTAAATAAAAATAAGATAAACAATATAAATAGACCTATAACACCTAAGGAAGTAGAAGCAGTCATTATAGGTCTCCTACCCAAAAAGGCCCAGGGCCAGATGGTTTCAGTGCAGAATTCTACCAGAATTTCATAGAAGAGATAATATTAATACTTCTCAAACTATTCCATAAAACAGAAACAGAAGAAATATTGCCAAATTGATTTTATGAGGCCACAGGTACCCTGATATGCAAACCACACAGACTCAACAAAGAAAGAAAATTACAGACCAATTTCCTTCATGAACATTGATGCAAAAATACTCAATAAAATACTCACAAACCAAATCCAAGAACACATCAAAAAGATCATCCACCAAGATCAAGTAGGCTTCATCCCAGAGATGCAAGGATGGTTCAATATATGAAACTCTATCAATGTAATCCCCCAGCTAAACAAACTGAAATAAAAAAAAAAAACACATGATCGTCTCATTAGATGCTGAAAAAGCCTTCGACAAAATCAAACATCCCTTCACGATAAAACGTCTTGGAGAGATCAGGGATACGAGGAACATACCTAAGCATATTAATGCAATACACAGCAAGCCAACAGCCAACATCAAAGTAAATAGAGAGAAACTCAAAACAATTCCACTAAAATCAGGAACAAGATGAGGTTATCTACTATCACCATATCTATTCAGTATAGTATTTGACATTTCAGCTGGAGCAATAAGACAACTAAAGGAGATCAAGGGGATACAAATTAGGAAAAGAAGAAGTCAAAGTATCATTGTTTGCAGATGATATGATAGTATACATAAATGACCCCCAAAATATACCAAGGAGCTCCTACATCTGATAAACACCTTCAACAAAATAGCTGGCTACAAAGTAAACTAAAATAAAAATCAGTTGCCCTCCTATATACAAATGATAAATGGGCTGAGAAGGAATTAGAGAAATAACACCCTTCAAAATAGCCACAAATAATATAAAATATCTTGAGGTAACTCTAACCAAGCTAGGAAAAGATCTGTACGGCAAGAACGTTAAGTCTTTTAAGATAGAAATTAAAGAAGACATGAGAAAATGGAAAGATCTCCCATACTCATGGATTGGTAGGCTTAACATTGTGAAAATGGCCATCTTACCAAAAGCAATCTACAGATTCAATACAATTCCCATCAAAATTCCAACACAATTCTTTACAGAACTTAAAAGAACAATACTGAACTTCATATGGAAAAACAAAAAACTCAGGATAGCTAAAACAATCCTGTATAGTCAAAGAACTTCTGGATGTATCGCCATTCCTAATCTCAAGCTGTTCTACAGAGCAACGGTGATTTTCAAAAAAACCTACATGGTATTGGCATAAAAACAGACAGGTTGATAAATGTAATAGAATTGAAGACCCAGAAGTAAATCTACTCACCTATGGACACTTGATTTTCAATACAGAAGCCAAAATTATACAATGGAAAAAAGAAAGAATCTTCATCAAATGGTACTAGTCTAACTGAATGTCAGCATGTGGAAGAATGCAAATAGATCCATATCTATCACCCTGCACAAAACTCAAGTCCAAGTGGATAAAAGACCTCAATATAAAACCAGATACACTGAACCTGATAGAAGAGAAATTGGGGAATATCCTTGAACACATTGGCACAGGAGACAACTTCCTAAACAGAACACCAATCATGTAGGTACTAAGATCAACAATTAAGAAATGGAACCTCATGAAAGTGAAAAGCTTCTATAAGGCAAAGGACACTGTCAAAAGGACAAAATGATATCCCAGAGAATGGAAAAGATCTTAACCAAACTCACATTTGACAGAGGGCTAATATCTAAAATATATAAAGAAATGAAGAAACTAGATATAAAAAATAATGCAATTAAAAATGGGGTACAGATCTAAACAGAGAAGTCTCAAAAGAAATTCAAATGCCTGAGAATCACTTAAAGAATTATTCAACATATTTAGTCATCTGGGAAATGCCAATCAAAATGACACTGAGATTCCATCTTATGCTTGTCAGAATGGCTAAGATAAAAAACACAAGTGCCAAATGCTGGAGAGGATGTGGAGCAAGGGGAACACTCCTCTTCTGCTGGTGAGAGTGCAAACTTGTATAGTCACTTTGCAAATCAATATGATGGCTTCTCAGAAAATTGGGAATTAATGTACCTCAAGACCCAGCTATACTATTCCTGGGCATATACCTAAAGGATACCCTACCATACCACAAGGACACCTGCTCACCTATGTTCATAGCAGCTTTATTCATAATAGCTAGAACCTGGAAATAACCTAGATGTCCCTCAACTGATGAATGGATAAAGAAAATGTGACACATTTACACAATGGAGTATTATTCAACTCTTAAAAACAATGACATCTTGAAATTTGTGGGCAAATGAATGGAACTAGAAAAGATTATCCCGAGTGAAGAAACCCAGACCCAGAAAGACAAACATGGTATGTACTCACTTATAGATGGATATTAGCTGTAAAGTAAAGGATAATCATGCTATAATCCACAGACCCAAAGAAGCTAAGTGACAAGGAGGGCTCAAATGGTGACACATAAATCTCAGTGTGAAGGGGAAATAGAATATATATCTCAGGTGGATGGGGGAGGAGTATGGATAGGGAGTGGGCATGGTAACACAGAAGGAACCAGGTGGGGGAGGATGAAAGGAGAGAGTACTGGGAAAGACAAATAGAATCAGGGGCATCTGTGGGATGAGCTAGAAACCTAGGGCAATGGAAACTCCCAGGAATCTATGAGGGTGACCCTAGCTAAGATTCCTAGTGACAGGGGATATATAGCCTGAACTGGCCATCTCCTATAACCAGGAAAGACTTGCAGGGGAGAGAATGGGATGTCAACCCAGCCACACAACCTTTGACATACAATTTTCCCTGCCTACAAAATATACTGGGGTACAGGTAGGGCAGAAATTATAGGAATAACCAACCAATGACTGGTCCAGCTTGAGATTTATATGAGAGGGAGCCTACCACTGACACTGCCTGGAGAGACAGGATCCAGAGGCTAGACAGCCCAGAGACCTAGAATACAACCAAACATGACTGGCAAAAAAAAGGTAATTAAATGATTCCTAATGATATTCTGCTATACTCATAGATTGGTGCCCAGTTCAACTGTCATCAGAGAGGCTTCATGCAGCAACTGATGGAAATAGATGCAGAGACCCACAGCCAAACATTAGGTGGACCTCAGGGAATCCTGTGGAAGAGGGAGAGAAAGGATTTGGGGAGCCAGAGGATTAAGGATACCACAAGAAAACTCATAGAATCAAATAACCTGGGCTCACGGGGGCTGACAGAGACTGAACCAACAACCAGGGAGCCTGCATGGGTCTGACCTCGGCCCTTTGCACATATGTCACAGTTGTGTAGCTTGGTCTTCTTGTGGGACTCCTGACAGTGGGAACAGGGGTTATTTCTGATTTTGTTACCTGCTTTTGGAACCATTTTCTCCTCCTGGAAGAAAACTTTAATAGGAGAGGAGGTGCCTAGTCTTACTGCAACTTGACATACCATGGATAGCTGATATCCATGGGCAACATGCCATTTTCTGAAGAGAAAGGATGAGGAGTGGATGGTGAAGAAGGGAGGTTTGGGAGAGAGACTGAGAGGAGAGGAGGGAGGACAGAGAAACTGTGATCAGGCCATAAAAAACAATTAATTAATTATTAATAATTGATTGATTTTTAAAAAAGAAAACAGAATCTATCTTTTTTGATGCATTCAAGCAACACACCTCATCATCAACAAATGATAGGTACTACTTAGGATAAAAGGCTAGAAAATGGTATAAGCAAGTGGAACATAGGAACAAACAGGAGTAGCTATTCTAATACCTGACCAAATACATCTCAAACCAAAGCTAGTCAGAAGAGATAGAGAAGGACATTTCATAGCCATTAAAGGAAAATTCAAGAAGATATTATTGTTCTAAGCATTTATATACCAAACACAGGGGTATCAACTTCATAAAAGAAACACTATTATATCTAAAATCACAGATTGACCCCAGCACAGTGAAAGTGGATGAGTTCAACATTCTATTTTCACCAATAGATGGGTCACTTGGAAAAAACAAGGTGAGAAATTCTGGAGCTAAATGACACCATAAAGTAAAGGCACCTAACAGACATTTACAGAGTACCCAAACACTAAAAAAGCCATGTTCTTTTCAGTAGCCTATGGAGCTCTCCCACAAATTGACCACATATTAGAACCCAAAGCAAGTCTGAACAAATTTAGGAAAATTGAAATTGCATCCTGCATACTATCTAACTGCAAAGGTATAAAATCAGATATCAACAATAGAAATGACAAAAAATACACAAACTCATAGGAACAAAACAATACACTTAGTGAAAAAGAATTGGATCAATGGTGAAATAAAGAAGGACACTTTTTTTTTGGTTTTTCGAGACAAGATTTCTCTGTGTAGCTTTTCCGCCTTTCTTGGAACTCACTTGGTAGCCCAGGCTGGCCTTGAACTCACAGAGATCCACCTGCCTCTGCCTCCCGAGTGTTAGAATTAAAGGCGTGCGTCACCACCACCCGGCCAGGACACTTTTTAAATTCCTAGAATAGAATGAAAATGAAAACACAGCATACCAAAATTTTTGATGCACAACAAAGTCAGTCCTAAGAGGAAAGTTTACAGAACTAAGTGCCTACATAAAAAAACTGGAGATATTTCTTATAAATAACTTAATGTTTCACCTGAGGGCCTTGAAAAATAAGAACAAATAACACTCAAAAAGAGTAGATGGGAAGAGATAATAAAAGTCAGGCTGAAATTAATAAAACAGAAACAAACAAAAACACAAAGAATCAATGAAATAAAAAGTAGGTCCTTTAAAAATACTGATAAGATTGACAAACCTTTAACCAAATAAACCAAAAGAAAGGAAAAGAATACCCAAATTAATAAAGTCAGAGAAGAAAAAGGAAGTATTATAACAAATGCTGAGGAAATTCGAAGAATGATAAGAATATACTTTAAAAATCTATGCTTCAGCCCTCTTTTAAGTTTGTGATATTCATGTTTCATTTGTAATATCCATAGGGTTATGAAACTAGTAAGAAGCCATGAGGGAGAAGGGAATCTTTCAAACAGAGGGACGTAGAATTCAGTGATATTAAGGTGGAAAGGGATTAATGGAATAAGAAGTGCTAATTTGGGTGGGGGATGGGAGGGCAAGGTAGATAAAGGAATATTAGGAGGATAATGAAAACTAAATGCCTTTTGAAAAAATAATATGGAAACCTAATACTGCAGAAGCTTCTTAGAACATATACACATGCACATATAAAAAGAATTTTAATGAAGCTACCCTACAATGGGGGAGCAATACCCCAACTAGATACCACATGCTAGCAAATAAAACTTTCAGTGCCAGGAATGGGCCACCTTTTATGAGCTATTAGCCAATGGGTTCCCATAAACTCCTAAGCATTAAAGGCTATGGACAATGCTCTTGGTTACTCTCCACAACTTGACTTTAGGACCCTGTTACTAGAGACACCATATACTTGAGTCATAGAGCACAGCAAAATCAAACTGGTATTCATTTGGAAGCTTCATTCCAACTAACTAGCTTTCGTAGTGCTAGAAGGTGCTATGTACATACTGGAAAAGAAAAATAATCTTCAGTCTTACCCAACAGTGAACTTTGTGAGCTACAATAGTCACTGGCCTGACAAGATATACAGGCTGGTGCAATAGTGGCATGAATGTTATGGGAATAACCAACCACTTTCTGATTGACTCTAAGGCCTGCTCCACATGATAGATCCTATACCTGGCACTGTTAATGGGACCATGAACTTGTGACTAAATAGATCCTAGGCCCCAGGGGAGAACCTACTACTATTATTCTAAATGAACATAGTATCAAAATAACTCCTAATGATTATTATTATGGGTATTGCTATATCCATTGAACAATAAGTGCATCTCTTAACTCTCATCAGGGAAGCCTCTTCTTGAAGCAGATGGAAATTAACACAGAGACCCCAATTGATGAACATACAGAGAATAGGAGTCCTTGGCCCTAAGTGGGACATATGTTTCACACTCTTCCCCTGCAAAGCTCAGGGAACTTCATGGAAGAGGGGACAGAAAGACTGTAAGAGACAAAGGTGGATGATATCTTCAAGGAATTAATATTTTTCTGGACACAACAAAGCAGTAGCATATGTAAACTCATAACTGTTGTAACAGTATACACAAGACTTAAGTCATATAAAATTCCAGCATGGGGTTGAGAGAGCAGCATGGGCACTAAATTTCACCACTAGCTGAGGAGCTATTGGTACTTGATAGCATCTGGAAAAGGGAGAGTCAGCTTACCCCTGGTAAAAGTCACTCACACTTCAGGGAATGCCACACTTCTGTGAATAGTCAAGCGGCACAAACTGGATTGGATGGGAATGAGGAGGAGGGCAACAAGAAGGAGGAAGAGGGGAGATAAGGAGGAAGAAAGAAAGAGAGAGAGAGAGAAAGGAAGGAAGGAAGGAAGGAAGGAAGAAGAGAGGAATGGAGAGGGGGGAGAGAAAGCACAAAGTTGAGCAGGCAGGGAGGTAAGGGTAGAGAAGGAGGAGTTGAGGGTTGTGATGATCAAAATATGTTGTATAAAAATTTCAAAGAATAAAAGTATCATTATAAAATTTTAAAACAATACAAATACCCAGAGACTAAAGACTTTCAGACATGCTTTTTTGTTGTTGTTGTTGTTGGGAGGGGAGGGGTTTGAGGTGGCCTCTAGAAAATCTACACTTTGTTATTGAAGCTCTTATGACAAGCATTGGAAATCACTACATTCACAGATGAGTTGGAAAGCACAAGGAAAATGTTGTAGTGGCACATGTCTTCAGTGTCATCAGACTGGCACCCTAGGAGGATGTGAGCTTTGCAGTGTAAATAGGTTTAAGTAATATATTTATGATTACTTTTTATTATTTGTGATTATTATGATTATTATCATCAAAGCAGGGATAAAGGAACTGGGAAAAAGTTAAGTTGGGCACATTCTGATAAACTTCATCAATCATGTTCATGGAGTTCAATCAAGAAGCACTGTATCATTACCTAATGCTTATGTTCAAAGGCTCAAAAGGTCTTCTTCCAGACCCCTTTCCCTCATTCCCAGATTCAAGCAATAATACTACAGTTTCTTAAACATCAAGATTTGAAAGTTTTGAACATACCTGAATTCTTGATTCTTCCTTATTCTATTGTTGGTTCAGTTTCCAAACCATGCAGATCAAGCTTTCTTATTACCTCCCACGTTGAGCCTTTGCTTTTATTCTCACTACCTCATCTCTAACCCTGGGCACCATTGCTTTCAGCCAAGCTGATATCACAGTAAGTCACACACACATTAATCCATCCCTTACCTTACCATCCCTGCAACCTGACCTTCTCAATGGCTTGCTAGCTAAAGCCCCTGCAGTGGAGCCTTTCACTTGCCTATGTACTTCATCACTGAATTAGACAATCAAGGTATGGAGTTTGCTATGACTCTTTCTAGGTGATGGCTACCATGCAGATTTAAGTGCTGAGCCTCAAATTTTCTTAATTTTTGATGTTTCTGAAAAGGAAAGACTTTATGATTGAGGTAAAAGAAGCTTAGGAATAAAGAAAGTAATGAAAGATTATTTCCCTCGTATGCTTATAAGAATTTTGTAATATGTGGAAGAAACGAGTTGTTTTAATTATTATTACAACTATGGTGGTTTAAATAGGAATGGCTCCCATAGTCTCATGTGTTTGAATGCTTGGTCCAAAGGACGTGGCACTATTAGAGGGTGTAGCTTTGTTGAGTAGGTGTGGCTTTGTTGGAAGAAGTGTGTTACTAGGGGGTGGGGTTTGAGGTCTCAGAAGCTCAAGCCAGTTCTCTGTCTCTTGCCTGTGTATCAAGATGTAGAACTCTCAGCTTCTTCTCCAGTACCATGTCTTCCTGCCGCCATGCTTCCTGCCGTGATGATAATGGACTAAACCTCTGAAAATGTAAGCCAGCCTCAATTAAATGTTTTCCTTTATAAGAGTTGCTGTGGCCATGGTGTCTCTTCACAGCAATAGAATACTGACTAAGACAACAATTAAATTTGAGTCTTGAATTTTTACTTAGCTTGAAGTAGCATATGGTACAAACTGCTCTGAATGCTGGAGGCAAAACAGACAAAAAAATCTCTACTCTGATGAAGCATCCACATGAAGAACTATTTCTAGAAAAATCTGTCAGGGATCTGTATGACTTTTAAGCAAAGATCTTTAACTGATAGCGACAAATAACTTAATTGAGGGGAATGGAAGTAGTTCTAAACAAACTGTATATACAAGAAAACCTATTTTACTCTGTATGGAAGAAAAATATTTGGAGGCAGTAACCTATACTTTTCTTTCTTTTTCTTTTTGTGTCTTGTTTTTTGTTTAAATATGTTTGTGATTTTTGTGTTAAGGTTTTATTTGAAGTTTTTTATTATCTTACAAAATAACAGGTTTCCTTATAGCATTTCATACATACTTAGTTTGGGGTAATTTCCTCAACACCAAGTCTCCCACTCCCCTTTTCCCAATGAACTTTTTACCCCTAGTATACCCCTTCTACTTCCATATCTCATGAGTTCTATTTTATCTTCCCCAACATCCTCCTTTAAAGTCTCTTTCTCCCATCTTACTAGCCTTTTTCTAGTTTTGTAGCCTCCACATACATGCCGACCTCAGTACACACATTTAACAGTTAGAAGCTAGCATCGACATATGGGAGAGAACATGCAGTATTTGTCTTTCTGAGTCTGAGTCACCTTGCCTGATAAAACATTTGCCAGATCTATGCATTTACCACCAAATTTTATTTCATTTTTATTTACAGCTGAATAAAACTCCATTGTGTATATTTACCATGTTTTAATTATACATTTACCAGCTGATGGACATCTAATCTGATTCTATTTCCAAGCTATTACAAGTAAACATCTATGAACATTTGTTGTGTGACACTATTTCTGGGGAGACATGAACAAATATCTACTTCACCCCAGACAGGAAATTAGCGACAGACCAAAATATATGGATATTACCAAAGTCTAATTTGGTAAACCAATGAGTTTTACTGGAGTCACTTATAAGAATATGGGTGAAGACTTGCTCACAGGAGTAGAAATGACTCAAAGACAGCTACACCACCAAAGCCCACCCCAGCATGGGTGACAGTTCGTGAAAACTGGTTACCTGGAGCACACTGCAGCTCAATTGTTCTGAGCCTCTTTCAGGCTGCTCAGTTAGTCTTTGTTTCTTCTAGGCTGCATGGCTGATCTGTGCTTCTTCTGGGACATTGGTCTAAGCCTATTGTCAGCTCCTCGGTTAGTCTGAGAGTGACTCTCAGTAATCTTTACTGCTTATATACTCTTGGGGAGGGAGGGACCTCGTGAATCTGGTTCAGGAACTTCTTAAAGCCATTTCGAGTTGTTTACTTTCTATTTGAATGAGCTTCCCTGCAGGACAGGATGCTTCGTCTCTCCTTTAACACCCTGTGCTTCAAAGAGCTTGCCTCCAAAACGGAAAAATTTACTTTCACAGGAAACCGATACACAACATTGAAGAGCAAGTATCTGTAGTAAGACAGAGTCCTTTGGGTATGCGTACCCAGGAGCAGTGTACCTGATTCATATTATAGTTCTAGTTTCAGCCTTTTGAGGAATATCTACACTGTCTTTCATTGCAGTGTCGCTTGCTTGCACTCTCTTCAGCAGTGAATAAAGGTACCTCTTTCCAAAATCCTTACCAGCATTTGGTGTCAGATTTCTTGAAGATGGCTATTCTGACTGGGGGTAGGTGGATCTCAGAATAGTTTTAATTTGCATTTCCCTGAAAACTAAAGATGTTGAACAATTTTAAAAGTACTTACTAACCACTTTTGTTTCTTCTTTGGAGAACTTCCTGTTCAATTCATTAACCCATTTATTAACTGCCAGTTTTGTGTGTGT